>WHYT01013251.1:28674-154933 GCA_009806455.1 Tetrax tetrax
GAGCCGTCCCGTCCCGTCCCGTCCCGTCCCGTCCCGTCCCGTCCCGTCCCGTCCCGTCCCGTCCCGTCCCGTCCCGTCCACCTGGCGGGTCGCTGTTTCTGCAGCGGAGTCCTCTCCGAGCGCCGGGAGGAAGGAGACTGTGCTGGGTACCGCCCGGGTTGGCGTTCCCTCCTCTCTCCTCGCCTTCCCAGAGCGGCGGAGAAAAGGATTTGCTCGCCCCCTTCCTCCTTGTCTTGCCGGTGGGCCAGGGGAGCTCCCTTAGGCCGGTTACACCGAGGAAGCTCTCCCCGCTTTGGTTACTGCGAGGAGGGGTTCACCCCTCGGTGTGCAGCGTGAACAAAGGAGAGAGCGCCCCGCACGAGCACCATCGTGTGAACAGGTGTGAGGGTAATTAGTATGGCTTTCTTACCAAATAACCTGCTTCTGCCACGACCTGCTAGTAGAAGGCCAAAGCTGTGTATGGCCCTCCCCGGGGAGACAAGGTTCCTATGCTTGTGTCAAGAATAAATTAAAAATGAGAAGGCTGTGGGTGAAGGGCTAGCCATGTTCCCCTAGGTACGTGCTAGGTATGTCCCTGTAGGGCCAGAGGTGTCAACAAACACGGCTTGTCTGAACTGTGCCTGTCCATTTATCCCCCAGCAAGAGGTCCCAGATCTTTTTTCCCAAATCCCAGCTCCTGCCCTTTCTTCCATGCTTCTGATAACCTTTTACAAGTGCTGGCTTGTTGCCCTGCTCATGGAGTCAGCACCAGCAGTAATCTCAAAATTTCCAATTTAGTAGGTAACTTCTGTTTGTCAGACAAAAACATTTAGTTAAAGCACAATGTCTTGTTAGTTAGCCAATCTGTTGATTGATTGCTTTTTATGGCAGTTAACTATCCTCTACCATGTCAACAGGTAAGTCTCTCACAGAGTTATTTTACTTAAAAGAATTTGTGAACTATTTTGCTTCCCTCACCTACAATTTAGGTGAAATTTCCACTTGCTTCTCTTCCCTGGCAGATGCTCTGGAGAAATATGAATTTCAGTGGACATTGTGTAAAACTGCCACTCTGGTATGAGGAATTCAAAGCCACGAAGAACTCCATTAATCTTCTAATATGCCAGATTGGACAGGTTAAATAACACTTTATTATCTTGAAAAAATAGTGAATTCATTTTAATTTACTTGCTGTTTCATGCCCGGTCAGGTTAGGTATTCCTTTGGAGTAGCTTTAGTCACCACTGATACATCAGATGCCTTGAGAGAAGATGAAGTTTTCTTCATAGTAACCAATTTTCAACTAATTACTTGCATGGTAATAATTGTCCTTGTAGTGGCGTGTAGAACTAAGGTGGGTTGTCTCAAGCTCTAATCAATTTATAAGAAAATATCGGAAAATATGTTACAGCTCCTCAAAGGCATGATGTCTCTGTATTAGGAGACATGAAGCCTTCATTTGTGCAGTTAAATACATCATGCAAATGTTGCTTGACAGTATTCTAAGAAGAGCTTAAACTGCTGCAGATGCAAAAGGTTTTCCTGTCATAGAAGCAACGACACATCACTGAAATGTAAAAATACTAATTTTTTTTATGGGCAACATGACCCTTGCTAACTACTCTAGTGATAAATGCAATCCCATAAGGAATGAATATTTCTCCCTCTTTGTTATACTCCTAAGTGGAAGACACATCTTAAACCTACTGTGATAAAGCAGCTTTTTTCCATCTGGAACAGCAAAATGGTTTGCAATAGATGTCTTGGGCTACTTTAGTTTGGGATAATGTTAAGGAATGTGCTATGTGGTATAAAAATCATTGAATAGGATTTTGAAGATTGTTGGGTAGTCAGATATTAGGAGAGAGGCTAATGACTCATAATTTGAGGATTAGGATACATGAATTTCTGTATTAACCCGTGTGGAAAACATTGCATCAACATTTAACTATGCTGTTGTTCTAGCCAGTCATAAGATCAAATTCTGTTGTTACTGTGCTTCTCTGTCCTTGGCCGCTGATGTACCTAACTGAGCAAAGAAAAGCCCCACATGGATTTGGATTCAGGAAGGTTTTCCTGTATTTACATGAAAAGTATAAAGCCTAATTCTTTTTTAAAGTGAAAATTAGATTTTGAAATAACTGACTGAATAAACTATCTGGAGTTTCAACTGTGGCATTCTTTTTCTCAAAGAGTTTGATTCTAATGTGTTATTATTTACATTTTATGAAGCTAGTAATTAAATTTCTCCCACATTCTTTATTACTCTTGTAGATGAAAATGTAAATTATACCCCATTTGCTCTTATCCTATTGCGTATGAAATGGCTGTGCATTCTTTTTAATACCTCCAGACGGTAATCGTATAAGACATGATTCTTAAATGAAAGATTTGCTGATTTGTCTGTAATTTTTTTCTTCGATTGCATTGATTCTTAATCTGCCACCAGGGGGCAATAGTTCCATTTCCTAAATCTGCTCTTCTAACATTAATATATACTAGAACAGTGGTTTCATTAAAATTTTTGAGGGACTATATGTGAAAGTCAAAACATAATTTTCATAGAAATGCTTTGCTTGCGTAATTTAGTGCTAATTATGTTAATATTTTGATATTTTACTCTGCACTAGTTAGGCATGTAGGTTTTACTTTTATTCTGAGCAGATGAAATCAGACTGCTTTGTAAAAATTTTTCTGGTGAACCTCATGCAGCACTGTAATAGTGCAAGTTTTGGATTTCATGCAAAATGGGATTTTTTGTGTTTCTGTATTGCCATTGTAATATTTTAAAATTGATTTTGAATGCCATTACTTTCCTATTCTTTTATTTTTTTTTACACTAATGTTCCATTAATTTACATGCCTATATATGGCATCCTAAATCTGGGAATTATATCACCTGACAGCTTTATATCTCTATATGATATGTATTTATTTTATTTATGTGCGTACTAGTTCCAGCATATGGCTGTTAAAGCCAAGGCTGCCTTCTGAAAAGATCTGTACAATGCTGCATCAAATGCAGTCTTCCCTTTAATGACAATAATCTTGTAACTGGATTTTCCATTAGGTGCATATGTATTGTTGCAGTGAGGAGCCAGAGGAAATATTTTCCTGCAAAGGTGCAAAAGTACAAAATCATGAAAGACAGAAATAGCTGTAAGTATCTGTTTAAACTACATAGTATCATAGAATCATCCATATTTTGTATATTTATATGTCTGTCTGTATAAACTTCCTAACCTCCCTAAGATCCTACCACTTATCCTAAGGTCCTCACCACTGTATAAAGGTGATTAGGTATAAAGGTGTGGAACACTAATTTTTTTTATACTGTAATAATGATTTAAATTTATTTCTGGTGATAGTACAGTCTTTCTTGATGTGCTCACCTTAACCTGACTGAAAAAATTTGCTCCTGTAGTCATAGGAATGTCATCCATTAATTTAAGAAAGTGAATCTCTTATTTCTTCACTTTCTTAGATGAGTATAAGGAAGATAAAGTCAGTTCATCAGATCTGAACAGCGGAGTGCGAAACAGTGTTCTCTTGTGATGTCCTGAATTGCACACCTGAAATAAAATTAAAAGTCAGGGATGTGGTATCATGTTGGAGACATAGGTTTTATGACATGATATAAACTGAAGCCCCTACTTTTTGTACCTGTAATCCAGAAAATAAATTATATAGATGGAAACAGTACACTTAAGGTGACATCAGGGTTATGTAAATAGCAAGTGCTTGCTGCATACAAACACTGGTGTATTTTATTGAAAATGTTCGGTGACTATTGTATTGTTGGTAAGGTTTTGAAACTTGGCAGCAAGCCATCTCCCATCCAAAAGAGTCTGAGGGTTTCTAGGTGAAGGTCTTAACAGAGCTTGCTGGAAATTTTCATCCATGCTAAGGAGTTTATAAACAGAGGAAGATTCCTGTTGCAAAAGGGTATTGTTATATTTGTTGTTTGTAGCTTTTGAGTTGCAGATGAGGTACAGAACTGCCTGAAGTATTTAATTTTGTCAGCTTTAAGTGTATGGAAATGTTGAAGTACATCATCATAAGATGGTTATCTTTATATCTTGAGTTTCAAAGTTGCTTTTTTACTTTAGGTGAAGATTTCCCCATTGCACTTCTTCCATTATTTAAAATTTGTTTTATTACTTAATTTTATTTCATAATATGAAAAAGTGTTAGATAGCACCTACTTGAAATTAGAGCGACTTGCTCTTATGTGTGCACTGAGGCTTATGATCTAGCACATTCACTGATGGCATAGGTGCATAAAAGTAATTCTAGCCTAACAGGGAAGAGTTTGTGTTGGCCACTGCCATCCTTTCTTCCAGTTTCTCACTCTGCCTTATACTAGTGAGAAAAGACATGGCAGAGAAGTGTTGGGGCACCTGCACAGCACTGAGGGAAGAGTAGAGGAGAAAGAGATTCTAGGAAGGTGTGTTACCTGTCACTGGGAGGCATACTGTAGAAGGATGCTGGAAAAACAGAAAACACTGGGAAAATTCAGGTGATCATTTCTATTTTGGAGGCATCTGTGTTCCAACCATCCATGCTATGCTTGTCCAGCCTTAGTGCTTCAGTGTTTTGCCATTAGGGACTAACATCTCTTGTGAACAAGTCCCAGCCCTCCAGCAAGGTTAAATCACCTCCATCTCCAGACCCTTAAAGCAAAGTAGACTTTTCTACCACTCTTCTTATCCTTCCCTTCCTCTCACTTTGCCACCACAAGCAAAATAGAAAGTAGCTGTTACCACTGATAGAACAAAATAATTGCTGCCCGTGGAATACTGAGGAACCTTGAGGTGGTTCTGATCAGAAGGCAAATTCTAATAAATAATAATGAGTCTCTTGATTTTAAATGTCACATTTATCTAAAGATAAACCCAAGCAAAGCAAAAACATAAAAAAAAAAAAGTGGAGAGATACCTTCTTTGTTGTGTGGAATGGAATTACCATAATCCTATTCCTCTCATTTAGAAAAAAAAAAAAAATCTGGTTTTGTAACTATGTATTTCTTGGTCTATCTCTCTTTACAAGTTTGCCTTTACTTCATAATCGGACAAGCTGTCTTGGAACTTGGCTCTGGAAACGAATAGAGAATAAAGAAGAAAATATCATTTTGAATTTGTATTAAGTCTACACTTGTAGACTTCTTGTATACTGCCTGCATATCTGGTCATGGAATAGGATAATTCAGGTTCGAAGGGACCACAGGAGGTGTCTAGTCCAGTCTCCCAGGCAAAGAAAGGTCAACTAAGAGATGAGGCTAGGTTGCTCAGGGCTTTATCCAGTTGTATCTTGGAAACCCTCAAGGATGGAGTCTACACAACCTCTCTGGGCAGCCTGTTCCACTGCTTTATTGTCCTCATGTTGGGGGAAAAATTTCCTTTTTTTCCCTTTGAAATTACATTTTTCTTCACAGCACTTGAAAAGTCTATAGCAGAACAGAAAAACAACATAGGAGAGTGACTACAGATTTGAAATAACTTCCACAGAAAAGAGATCACCTAGGCTAGGAGTCTTCAAATTGGAAAATAGCTAAGGGAGCTGATAAAGATCTATGAAGTTGAGAATAATATGGAAGAAGTGAACTGAAAAGAATTTCTTCCAGTTTCTCATAACACATGAATTATAGAGCACCAAATGACATATTTGAACATATTTGAAACAAAATTAATTTGTTTTTTTTTCAAACAACTTATAATTAAATTGTAGAACTCACAGCTACAGAACGTAACAGCAGTCAAAACTATCAAAGTTTTTAAAAATTAATTCAGTGAACACATTGCGTTTAGTCCATCAGTGGGCTGCTCAGATGCAGGATATCTGATGTTTTCAGAAAACTGTCTGCAGTGCTCAAAGACATCTTTACTAACTGGGTAAGAGTCCGTCATTATGCACAAACAATTAGCAACTGTGGCAAGAGCAGAGAAGACTATCAAGAGGTAGTTTTGTGAAATTTGGCTTTGGAAGCAACATGCCTGCATTCCCTTTGTGCTGAGTTACTTCCCTGAACTTGAGCAAAAGTAGGTAGCTGTCGTAGTTCAGCCTGGATCGGGACCAGACTACACAGTCTCTCTCTCACTCCCCCCACCCTCTGAGAGAACGGGGGAGATGATTTAAGAAAAATGGCTCAAGTTTTGAGGTAAGCATGGGGAGAAAAGTTACCATCACGAGCAAAACAGACTCGACTTGGGGAAAAAAAAATACTCATTTATTTCTAAAACTAGCAGGAGAATGAGACAGGGAACAAGATAACCTCCTCCCACTCCTCCCTCTTCCCGGGCTTAACATTATCTCTACTTCCCTAGGCCTGGCTGAGTCCACTGAACAAAGGGGAGCAACTTCTAGCAGTTTCCTACAGAAGCTGCCACCTTAGGCCTCCCTTCACTAAACAAAACCAGAACAGTAGCAAAAAGGAAGTATCTTTGGAATTGCCTGGTTCTGTGGCTGCTACCCTTGGCTGAAGCACTGGCAAAACATTGGTTGAAAGAGTTGTCTGCTCTGAGGGCAAAGAACTGCACTTTGTGCCACTAGCGTGTCCATTGTCCCTGGTGTGCTTCTGCACTGGAGAGACTGAGCAGAGCTGTACCCACTTTTAGTTCCTTTACTGGTGCTGGTGGCTGCTGCCTTGTGCCTGAGGAGCCTCATATAATTCTTCACCCACTCTCTAGATAGGTAACTCTTCTGGCTAGCTACTTTTGCTCTTCCACTCATCTCCAGATCTCTATAGAGTATCCATATTGTCAGCATCCTGCCTCTGATTTCTTGGCTGATGTAGGTACCAAGCCACTCTCAATAAAATTTGAAAAGCCATGGCAGTCAGGTGAAGTCCCTGGTGACTGGAAAAAGTGAAGCATTGCACCCATTTTTAAAAGGGTAGAAAGGAGAACTGTAGGAACTATTGACCTGTCAGCCTGGACCTGTCGGAGAGGGTCCAGAGGAGGGCCATGAAAATGATCAGAGGCCTGGAGCACCTCTCCTGTGAGGACAGGATGAGAGAGTTGGGGCTGTTCAGCCTGGAGAAAAGAAGGCTCTGGGGAGACCTGATTGCAGCATTCCAGTACCTAAAGGGGGCCTACAGGAAAGACAGGGAGAAACTCTTCAACAGCACCTCTTATGATAGGATGAGGGCTAATGGTTTTAAAATAGAGGGAGGTAGATTCAAACTTGATATAAGGAAAAAAATTTTTACAATGAGGGTGGTAGAACACTGGCACAGGTTGCCCAGAGAGGTGGTGGATGCCCCATCCCTGGAAATATTCAAGGCCAAGTTGGACAGGGCTCTGAGCAACCTGATCTAGTCAGGGATGTCCCTGCTCCTTGCAGGGGGGTTGGACTAGATGACCTTTGAAGGTCCTTTCCAACCCAAACTATTCTATGATTCCTCTATGGCTTGCTAGAGCTACAAGGCAGATCTTTTAGTGCTCATCCATTGTTTTTCATTTTTTAGTACTTAATTTACCCTGCCTTTTCAATCATCCACTGCTATGATATATGCCTACAACACTTCACAGTGTATATTTGGGTATGCTGAATAATTTTCTGTTATTTCACTGTTTTGCGCTGTACAATGTATCAGGCTCTGTCACAGCAGTGTTCACCTCCTTTTCCAGATGATTGGAGAATATGCTGAGAGACGCAGACCATCAGTCAGTTATTGGCGTCCCACTCATAGTTACCAATCTTCTTGTACTGAAGTTGGTTTAAGCTATAGATTAGATGTCTTGCCCCATAGCTAGTAGTTCAGCAGCTTTGTGTTTGGGTAAAAAACCTCTGGTCCTGGTGATATGTTTCTTCCAAATGATCTGTCCATTCTAAAGCGTCCTTTGCTGACCATCAGGAAGAAGTTCTGACCTTCATAAGTTATGCTGATATGTGACATCTCTGGAGTGTTCTAGAAAAAGCATCTAGTTGATTTTGTAGAGATCTCTTAGCACTAAAATAGATGAGACATCAAATTCTGTATCTTTTTAACAAATGTTTTTTATTTTTAAAGTTTACCTGTTGTTAAAAAAATATAAACTCGTTGAAATTATGTGCTCTAACTTAGTCCTCTTATCAACTGCAACCTGAACAGCATCAGTTTGAGATGATTGCTTATACTGATCCAGAGATTGTTACTGTGATGGTTGTAAGGATTGTTTCTGGTCTGAAAACTTTGTTGCACGCACAAAGTTCTGAATGACTTTCAGCTACAACTTAGGAGTGGTACTCTTGTCCTTTTGGAGTGGTAAAGGCTATTGGAAAGTAGTGTCTATACTGAAGGTTAGTAGGAAATATTTCCATACATAGTGCAAGATGGCACCAGTTCTTAAAAGGCATACTGCAGCCGAAAACTCAGGAAGGAAAATCTTGATGCTGGCAGTCTGGCTAATTGTCAAAAGTTATCCAGATGGTTTTGTCTTTACTTTGCCTTGATTTTTGGAAAAGCTCTGCACTTTATTTGAGGTGTGAGATGAATTTGTGTCTTTAAATTAACTGAGATGCACTGAGGTGGAAGTCTCTTGAGCATGAAAATAGACAGCACGCCCTTTTGCTGCAGCAAAACACTGTAGCTTATTTCTGAGTATGGAATGTAAGTATCAGATGAGTTTGGTTAAGTTTAAATAATTTGCCAAGAGCTGCATTTGTTGTGCCTTCAGGAGGGAGAGAGGATATAACACTATGCTGTGATGTAGCTCTTGCTGCAGAGGAGGTTATCATTCTCAAGCTGGATCAAATCTGTATTGTTTTCACTAGTTACTAAACTTGTCCTAGCACTGAATGAAGATAAAAGACTATGTTCTGATTCTTTTAAAATCCATCAAGAGTTTTACAAAGTTTGATCAATAAACTGTTTTGTTACGGTGGATGTTGCTGTTGTGCTCGAAAAGCCTCCTTGGAAGGTACCTTTCTTTAATTTGTGAGATGCTCCAGGAATGTGACCAGTTATGTCCCTGCCCTAAGGACCAGCTTCTGTTGACCATAGACATGTCATGCCTCCTAATTGCCGTATGAGGCCACCAACAATGAAGAAACATGGGCTAGGATATCTAAAGTCTTAAGATAACTTCTAGTTACTACACCTTCATTGTATCTGGCCTTAACCATGCAGTAGCTAACTTGCTGCTTAATTTTAGGCAGTCAGTAAAACAGACCTCATGAAGTAAGTGCCTAATACATCTTCATACATCACCGTAGAGAGTCAGGTGCCTCTCAAGGCCTCCAGAGGGAGATCCTGTCCACTTAATTACCTTTAAGCAGATAAGGTCTTTTAGAAGTCTTCACCATCACTTACCTCTCTCCATAGTCTCGAACAAACATAAACATTTCAGAAGGACTAGTTTACTGTGTATCTAAAATTAGGTGCTTAAGAAGAACATGCTGGCTAGCTGTAATTATATGTGATTTTGAAGGCCACGTACTGGTACCTCTACTCATCATAACTGCTGGGAGTGAACAAAAAGACCACTTGAACACATTTAACATTCAAGCTAAAAAGTCAGAGGACTTGTGCCTGTGTTTTTCATGATCTTAAAGGTGATTATTTCATTGCTCATAATCTTAAAAAAATACCACTGGTTGCTTTTCCTGTTTCATTCACTATTGCATCATCAGATTATCCTGGTATTTAAGTCTGGCTTTGCAGGGGAAAATTTTGGTAGCTTCTTTAAAAAAAGCTATTTAGAATAAGGATTGGGAAACAAAGAGCATAAACAATAGGTAAGCTGGACTGGGGAGATAACTGGCTATCCAGGGTGCTTTTCTTTAATCTGTGTAGGTCTCTTAAACTAATCTCCGAGTGGCAGGCTTCGGCTGCTGTGACTAGATTTCATTCACACACAGACAAATCCTTAAAGTTTCCAGTTTCTCCAGAAGACTTCCACTTTCCCTTCATATCCCCGGTCTTCCCTGTGCATCTTCTGTTTTATAACTCTTTTTTTTTCCTCTTAGAGCCACGGAAATTGTCTGTGCTTTAGACCCTCGAGCCAAATAAGGCATGTCTAGTTGGGAAGATACCAACGTTCTGTGGGAAGCAGGGGTGAGGATGCATGAGACCGGAGAGGAAAGGGCAGGGGGGAAGGGTGAGGGGGTTGTATTCTTGACCTTAGGTAGCTGGTGCTGAGAGGTAGCGTATTGTGCTGCAGCGCTGACAGAGCTGGAGTTTGTGGATGGGAAGGAGGGAGCAAGGAGGAGGGAGGAGGAAGCTGGGACAGCGAGGGGGGAGGAGGAGAGAGCAGCATCTCTATCTTTCTTTGCAGTCCACGCTGCTAAACAGCGAGGGGAGGCTCATGCTTCCCTAATATCCATCACTCCCTGCTTCCAGCGTGGTCGCAGACAGAGCAACAAAGAGGGTCTTAGAGGTAAGATCCTTGCAACTTGCAAAGCTGTAGCATCTGCCAAAATAAGGAGAAGCAGCAGCAACAATACAGAGAAAATATTATCAGCACCTGGAAATGCTCAGAGACTGCAGGGGGGTAACTGGGAGCCCAGGTCCCCCGAAGGCTAGGGAAGTGTTTAGCTGCAGCAGCAAGCAATAAGAACGGAGTAAGAGGGGAGCAGATCGGGTCCGAGGAAATTAGGATACCAGCTAGCAATATTCAGTTTGTGTCCCAACTGCCTGTGTAGAAAGAGGAGAGGACAGGGTAGAACTATAAAAGCAAATGCTCTAATACCTGAAATAGGTGGCTAAATAAGGCTTAACAAAATATATGAATGGTTTATTTACCCAAAATGTAGTTCTGAAATGAACAGAACAATTCATTAATTTGTGCATGTCAGAAGAAAAAAAAAATACAAATGAAAAGCAAAGCAAAAGTCTGGGTATTGTTTTGATTTTTTTTTTTACATGATAATTTGATTTTTCATTTTAGGACAATGTTTCAGTTCAGAAATGCATTTAGGGAAAAAAGGCAAAACACCTAAATAAAATGTTGTGGTGGTGTTTTTTTTTTTTTTTTTTTTTTTTTGAGTCAATTATTGTAAGAAAATATTTGTTGTACCAAAACAAGAACCGCTGTTTGACCTGAGAAATACTGCTTCATTTCATTTAGAAAAAAAAGCCCTAATTTTTTACTGGCCTGAAATGAAATTCATAATTATGTTTGATTCATCCACTCAGCCTAAAAAATCAGCATTTTTGTTAGGTGTATTTATAAAGTGAATTGTTTGTTTTTAGTTGATGAAGGAGACACAAAATATAGCATCAATACATTGGACAAATTGACCCTTGCTTTTTCCTTGTGCTTTGTCTCATTTACTTTACTTTTTGAGGTATGAACTACCTTGGTTTTGATCTAACACCTCATAGACCCTTCTGAAAATTACTAACTAATAATGGCAATAATGTCAGTGTTTGTTGTTAAACATGTTGAACCAACTACAAAGAAAATTAACAGTAGCTTGTATGTCTTATGAATAAGATTCTTTAGGATTTAATGTATTTTGTTCACTATGAAACACAGAATCAGTCTCCAAAGGTGGACATTCTGGAATATTTGTGCTTAATTGGAAGTTTCCATGTTTTCATGTCCACACTAGGTAACTGAAAGAGCTGTAATGAGCTGGTTTGATGTGTGAGTGAGGAAGTTAGGACTACTCTTCTCTTCTGCCCTGAGGAACTTGGAGATGGTGGACCTGTTTTTGATTTGCTTTTTTATCAGTGTAAATTTACTGGTACAAGTGTACAAGGGGTTAGCATCAGGTTCTGTACTGCTCTACTTGTCATTGCTCCATTTTCCTTATAAAAGAGAGATGAGCCACATCAGAGCAATGGGACTTTTTTTTTCCCCCAGTTTTTACAATGATGTTCTATTATTATTTTCAAACAATAAATAACAATTTGACTTTTGTCACCTTATCTGGTGTGGTAGTTATCAGAACTAGCTTTGAAACTGACTTCCGTTAGTAGAGAATCAGAGTTTTTCTTAAAAACCAAAAATCAAAATAGCTTCTTGTCATCCTACCCCCTTGCTAGCACAAGTAGTTTCATTTTTTTCCATCTGTCTTTTGGTTTGCTAACTGCAGGAATGCCTGATATATTTTTTGAAACCTCTTGTTCTATCTTGTCCTTAATGTACAACTGTTGAAGAAAACCTCAAATTAATTGAGGCCTTAAATATTTTGTTTCTTTAGAAAAACTAAACTTACTACATACAAAATCACCTATTTTTTTTTTTCCTTGTATTTGACTACAGTTTTGATTTTTTGTGGCTTCTGCTAAAGAAATGGAATGTTCTCACTTTGGAAAGGTTTAACTGTGTAATGTGCATAAAAACAATAACAAAACAAACCAAACACAAATGTACTACTGCAGGTAAATTTCATTTGAAGCTAACATTCGTTTCTACTTAGACAATAGTTAGCTATTGTTCTCTTAAAACAACCTTCTACGAACTTTATTGTTCTTGAAGTTTATATGGGCTGGATGCAAAGCTCCCTGAAGTCAGGAAGAGACATTCCATTGACTTCAAATGGCTTTGGATCAGGCCTGTCACGTGAGATTAGCTCCTGCCAGAAGATCTTATAAGCACAGGCGCAGAACAGAATCATTTAGGGATGGAATTTCACTTATGCCGTGATCGTCTTTGCTTTGTGAATATCTGTTAGGCACAGTGTTTTGAAGCAATGCTTCATTTATTTTGTGTTAAAAATGTCTGCATTAATTGGTATTGTGAATATATAGTTTTGCAGAAATTTTCTCCTAACTTACGTCTCAGATCTATTGTCTGTTTATGTCTGTATTTAAAGATGTTGTTAAGGGAGTTTGTCTTTTGACACGACAGTTCAGAATCTCATAGATGAGATTTTATAACCTCAATAATACTGTGCATAATATGCAGAAAGTTAAGGAAAGGATTTTCTGATGTGAAACAGCAAGTTGAAAACAATGGTTTGAATTCTGTTTTTCTTGTTAAACTAAAATAACATATTCCATATAAGAAACTAATGGCTTCCATAGTTTCTCTTTTAAAAAAATACACTTGCCCTTCAAAACCCAGAAGAAAGTGCTCCATAAGTTGTGAAAAGTGGCAAAGTCAGTTTGAAGTTTGCAGTTTTTCTGCATTTGAAACTTATGCAACTTACACAATGTACAATTAGCCATGAAAAAAAGAGTGTAGTTTTGTATAACAAAATAAACCAGGAGTGATTTACAGCATGTGTTATGTAAGGCCAGATTTGGATTCGGAAGTTGTAAACTTGCAAAGGTTATTCTTGTTGATAAATGAAAGCCTGTCAGACTCCTACACACTCTAGTGATGCTGGGCATAATTATCTTTAAGGAAAAATTGCCTTTGGTTCTTATTGATTGTGGCTCTTCTAATGAATACTGCATAGCAAATGGTAAGTGATCTGTCTCTCCTTTTTTCACCCTCATACAAAATAAAGCATTTACTTATTCTCAGCTGAGCTCAAGCACAACCATGGGTTTATTCCATGTAAATAAAGGCTAGTGTAACTAACAACAACCAAAATCTGCATACAAACATCCCTACATACACAAAAACATGACTGCATTCATGTATTACACACATGCCCTGGGAAGGCATTGCATCTCTAACTACAGCTGAAAATTCTTTGCTTTTTCCCACTTAGACTGTGGTTAATGATTCAGTCAGTCTGCAAATCCGACTAACTCTTAAAAACTTCTACTACACAGACTGTGGCAGAAGCTGCTGTTATTTACTAAGGAAATTTAAATGTGTCATTTAGGCTTATTTTGTAGACATTTGTAGCTGCTCCTTTATAATTACACCTAAGGATTCCAAAAAACATTGGTTTGATGTTCAGTTTGCCTTCATTTGCCATTACCCGTGTGTTGCCTTTCACGCTTCAGTGTTTTTGTGAGCAATAAAAGAAGTCTAAGAAACAACATAGCCAGTGGTGTATTTCTGAAGAAACAGTAAAAGAAAATTGCCATTTAGACATTGTATATCTTAGAAAAAAGTACTGTAAAATACAAATACTGATTGAGTGTTATATGAAGAAAATATTTTTCTTTCTGGTTAAACAGCATAGCAGTACTTTATAGAATCATAGAATTGTTTAGGTTGGAAAAGACCTTTAAGATCATCCAGTCCAACCATTAACCTGGCACTGCCAAGTTCACCACTAAACCATGTCCCTAAGTGCCATGTCTATACACCTTTTAAAGACCTCCAGGGATGGTGACTGAACCACTTCCCTGGGCAGCCTGTTCCAATCCTTGACAGTCCTTTCAGTGAAGAAATTTTCCTGATGTCCAATCTAAACCTCTCCTGGTGCACCTTGAGGCTTTCCTCTTACCTATTGCTTTTTACTTGGAGAAGAGACCAACACCCACCTCCCTACAACCTCCTTTCAGGTAGCTGTAAAGAGTGATAAGGTCTCCCTTGCGCCTCCAGACTAAACAACCCCCGATCCCTCAGCTGCTTGTGCTCTAGACCTTTCATCAGCTTTGTTGCTTCTTTGGACACACTCTAGCACCTCAGTGTCTTTCTTATAGTGAGGGATACAAAACTGAAAACAGTATTCAAGCTGTGGCCTCACCGGTGCTGAGTACAGGAGGACGATCACTTCCCTACTCCTGCTGTCCACGCTATTCCTGAGACAAGCCAGGATGCTGTTGGCTTTCTTGGCCACCTGGGCACACTGCTGGCTCACATTCAGCCAGCTATTGACCAATACTCCAGGTCCTTTTCTGCTGGGCAGCCACTCTTCCCCAAGCCTGTAGCGTTGCATGGGATTGTTGTGACCCAAGTGCAGGACTTATCCTTGTTGAACCTCATGCAATTATCCTCAGCCCATCAATCCAGTCTGTTCAGATCCCTCTGTAGAGCCTTCCTGCCGTCAAGCAGATCAACACTCCCACCCAACTTGGTGTTGTCTGCAAACTTACTGAGGGTGCACTTGATCCCCTTGCCCAGATCATTGATAAAGAGATTAAACAGAATTGGCCCCAATACCTAACCCACACTTGTGACCGGCTGCCAACTGGATTTAACTCCATTCACCACAACTCTTCAGGCCTGGTCATCCAGCTAGTTTTTTACTCAGCAAAGAGTATGCCCATCCAAGTCATGAGCAGCCAGTTCCTCCAGGAGAATTCTATGGGAAACAGTTTCAAAGGATTTACTAAATTCTAAGTAGACCACATCCACAGCCTTTCCCTCATCCATGAAGCGGGTCACCTTCTCATGGAAGGATGTCAGGTTGGTCAAGCAGGACCTGCCTTTCATAAACACATGCTGACTGGGCCTGATCACCTGGTTGTCCTGTACGTCTCGTGTGATGGCACTCAAGATTATCTGCTCTATAACCTTCCCTGGCACAGAGGTCAGACTGACAGGCCTGTAGTTCTCTGGATCCTCCCTATGGGCCAAAACCAATCTGTAATGATGTTGGAGGCATATTTTATGTAATTATGCAGTAGATAGAAATGAAAAAATAACTGTAGAAAATATATTGACATCATATTCATAAAAATAGGAAGTACTTACAAAGAATCATCATCAAAGATGTATTTATAGGTATGAGAATTCATCGTGATACTCAGCTTATTGACTTTTTAAACACTTTTTGGGTTGTTTTAAATGATTGCCTGCAAAATGTATCCTTGTTTTTAACCTAGCAGTCTTAGTTTTTAGAGCTCCTTAGTAGGAAAGTGTGGGTCTAGTTCTTCTGTTTTTTGAAAGGGGAGAAAATACATAGATTTTGTCTTTTGAGGATGGGAAATTTTTATTTCCACAATGTTTCTTATCCTTTTTCCAAGGATAAAAAATATTTAAAATAAAAATTATGGTCTAATCTTGTCCTGTGAAGTTCTAGTGTCATTATACAGTGCTTTGAAATGATAAGTTAGTTTCTACTGATTATGACTGCACTTCTATTATGATTTCATCATACAGGTCCTCATCTACAGGATATATGTGTCAACTGCAAGAGGACTTGAAGAGGTATACAGACAGGTTTAAAAGCACTAATTTTACTTCTGTCAACTAGAAGTTTAATGCATTAAGAAAGGAAAGTATAGTCTTTTCTGATTTGGAACCACATTTTCACAGGTTTTCAAAATCTCTATACTCTCCCAATTTCTTGTATGAACTAGAGATTAAAATAGCAAAGTAATACCCCATACACAAAGTCATCAAACCATATGAGTGATGGAGAAAACCACAGATATCACTGGTGTAATAATTCAGGACATCAGTTGTAATAATAGTGAAAATATTTTTTAACACAAGAATGATTTGCAAGTTGCTGAAAAGTTGTAAAGATTAAAGAATCTTTAATCCTAATCTGACAGTTATTTTCATTATTTTCACCACAGAGATAATTAAATAGTTGATTTATTATGTAAATACATTTGTTTATAAAGAAAACAGTTGTGACTTACTTGACTGCAATGGAAAGGATGCTCTAATTGAGTGAGGGATCCTGATCTCAGTGGCATTTTTGCATAGATGGAACTATAAATATTTTGGACCCTAATTGTTCAAAACCCATGCATGAATATCCTGTGGAGAGACACATAGACATATATATGTAAATGGGGCTCAATCATTCCTAGCATCCATGAAAAAGTCACTTGTCACTCCCGTTTGAGGAGGTAATGCACTTAGATGCCAGTGGGTTCAGACTTGCTAGAAATATCTGTTTATTTCCTCTTGCATTTAAAGGATTGTTTAGAAAGTTAATTTTATGAAGTAGGTGAAAATTTGTTTTTGTCTAGCAATGGTTGTCCAGGTCTTGCTCAATTGAAAAAAAAAATAATTGTAAGTATCCAGCTTTCAGGGTAGTAAGATCAATCTCCTTACATTCTAGACATGAGTCATAAAATCACCCAGTTTGATATTGGTAAATCTTCTGGTTTTGTTCGTACCACTGAGGAGGATGCTGTGTACTGTTGCTCCAGGTCAGCCAGCATGGCAATGCACACTTACTGCCAGCTTTGAACGGCTGAGTTCTGAGCCACTGGTTAGATCCTCCGGACTTCTTGTTGTTTAATTTTGTACAGATGGTGATCGCCCAGCTCTCTGGTCTATGCAGATCTCTCTCTAAGGCCCCTCTACTCTTGAGGGAGCCCACAGCTCCTCCTTGTTTAGTATCATCAGCAAACTTACTTAATGTACATTCAATTCGTGCATGCAGATCATTTATAAAAACATTAAAGAGCACTAATCCTAAAATTGAGCCCTGGGCAACTGGCTGACAGCCTGGTGTAACCCCATTTACTGTAACTCTTTGAGCCCTCATCTTTGAGAAGTTTATCCTCAAAATTACAGTGAGCCTTTTTTCTATATGAAGTAGAAGTTGTCCTATAATGGTACTGTATGTTGACCAGCCTTAAACAGTGAGTTGTAAATTGCATACTATTGTAACTTAGAAAAAGTAGCCTTTTTTTGTCCATGCCTAAATCAGCAATAAAATTAACAAAAACATGAAATGGGTTAAATTATAAGAACTTATATTTTTTTGAGTATCTCCCATTTGCCTATGCTAGCCCACTGATGAACATTAATACCAATATTTCTGCTCAACTTCACATGGCCCCAACTTGAACCATAGACTATTTCTTTTACAAATTGTACATCCATGAACAAGAATTTATGACCTAAACAGAGAACATATGTTATGGATATGTGTCAGTTACTATGACTTAGCTGTGTGCTTGATCAGCTGCTCCGTCATAGTTATCCATGACTAAAAACTGGTAAGACACCTTAGGTTACTTTGCACCAAGACTTTGCCACAGTCTCTGTCTTGCAAATTGTGTTTCCAACCTCGTGCTCTACATTTCTTTAACTATTTTGTCATTTCCTTCCTTTTCGATCAAACCTAATCATAATAGTATTTTCTTTTTAAATAAAAGCTCCATGTACCATGATATATGAGTAAATTTTTGTACAATTCTTGGTGGGCTGGAGAGTGAAAGTGGGGACTTTTGAAAGGCAAGCTATTAATTTCATGTACTTGTCTACAAGCAGTCTTTACACTGGCAAACTGACAATCCTATATCTTCCAATTTAAGGGTCACATACAGAAGTTTAATATAAAATGAGAAAGGGTTCCTGTTCAGAAAAATAATAGGAGGAACAACTGGGAAAACAGGCAGTGTTGCTGTTTTCTGGGAAGATGTACTTAGCAGCGGTGACAGAAGAGAAGGGAAGTATAGTCAGCTCTCTTTTCCTTGGGATTACTAAACAAGCTGTGGGTTTGCTGGTGCAAAACCTGATCTTATTCATACCAGTTCAGATAGCTATGTTAATGAGGCTCTTCGGTTAATGGACCTGCTAGTCTTTAGTGGACCTATCTTTGGCTCCACCACTGGTCATTCTTTTTTTTCTGTTATGCTCCTGGCATACATTTTTATAGCTTAATTCATGTATGTTTTGTATGATCTAGAGTGTTGCTTCATCTGATTTATTTTGTGCTCCCATCCATCTGAGTAATCAAGCCATAACATCACTGTCCATATGGATGCTTTTTGTATGGATGCCATATGTATGCAATGGGCTGCCTTCCCATATGGGGAAAGCAATGATTCCCTGTACTGTATATATCAAACTGCAGTTTGGATGATTGGTTAAAATGCACAGAAAATGATAGCATTCTCCAGCTATACCCCAAGTCTTCTTCTGAACTGAACACTGCAATATTTTGTAAATAAGATGTGCTTGCTAAAAAGCTAGATAATGACTTTATAGTCCCTGCAAATGAAAATGCTTGGTTATACCTATGTATTTTTAGCATTTCATTATTACTGTGCCTTGAAAGATCCCTACAATCTCAAAAGGTCAGTTTACATTTTTCAATTTCACATGAATTAAAATATTAACATGTGGAAAATCTCAGGCAGTGACTGTGTGTAGTCTTCTACAGATGTTAGTATATGTCTTTTTTTTTCTGCATGTATCTTGTTTTGTTTAATGCAGTGAAGTTTCCCAATACATTCTGATGTTTATTTTAGTTATTTTCTTCTTGTTATGCAGCCAGCATTATATATGCAGAAGGGGAAGCCAAAGGCAGCTGAGGGATGCAACTGAGAATACCAGTTGGTATGAAAAACAGTGCAGAAAGTGGGGCAGGTGACTTGGCTTCTCAGTTCTTTCCCAAGTTCCAGCCCACTGATGATGTTCACTGTCTGGTGTTCTCTTTTACAGTAATTCAGTGATTTCCCTCCAAGGCAAAACTTAAGCGTGATTCTGGAGCTAATTTACTTCAAAGGCGGTTCCCACTAGGCAATATGGATGACACAATTACTTATGACTTTCTTAATCCCAAACAATTTTCTAATACTATTTAAGTAGGTCTTGTACCCTGTGTATAATGTGATGCAACATCCTGGTTTGTCTATCACATGCTTTTATTTCCATGCCAAAAATGTCACTCTGATAAAAGCTGACATACAGCCTGCATAATAATTGAACTAAAACAGCAGGAGGAAAGAGCACATACAAATAGTTATGTCAGGTCCATGGAGGCCCAACAGAAGTCCAAAGACACTTTGGCCAAGCATCAAATGAGGTGAACGTGATCCCGCAGTGTGGACACAAGCGATTCTCCATCGCTTGACATAACGGTCAGGCATCTTTTCCTGGGCCAGATGCTTTTAGCAGTAGAGGTGTAAAGTCACATTGACAGGCCCGTCTGGATGTGAAGCAGAGTTGTATAGGATGACAGGAAGAATGCAAAACTTGATGGTTGGCCATTTCAAACTAGCTATACTGCTTCACAGTCTTTTAAATGCTAGGTGGCATTGCTTTGGCATGTAGCTTGATTTCTTTGGCAATGTGTTCACTTCCTAAAGAAAAAAAGGCTATCTTGAATTCAAGCTAAATCTTAAGAAGCACTGGAGTGATACCTTTAAACTTTGCAAATGAGGTCTTAATCTACAGGGAAAGCTTCCCTGAGGTTTGTTTTTTTCGCTGTGTGCTTTTGTGGGTCCAGGATGAAATACATTTTTCTTTTTAAGGTGCATCTTTTGATATATCCAATTAGAAATTGCTTACATGGTTGTGATTTTTAGGTTATGTGATGAAAGTCTGGCAACTCCTAATTAAGTTAACCCAATGGAGAAAGAATAGTCTGACAAACAGCAGGACTCCAAAGGAATAATCTATTGAATCTTCTGTCTTCTGCTTACATCATCATTAAGTGAACTGCAGCCATAGAATTTGCCTGCACTCAGGGCCATATATAAAAGCATACACATGAAAATTTAGTGTCTTTTATTAAGATGTTATTCACACATCTTCTTCTGACTGCAACTATGCTGGCTAAGAATGTTACTGCCCCCGGTACCTCATTATTGCACCTCTGTCAGAGGTTATCACAGGTGACTGTGCCAGCTGAGCCACTCCCATGCATGGTTCCTAATCTGTTTTACTTGAAATCAGTGGGGGTGAGGAAGATCTATTATTTTAACCTTTTAAATTTTTTTACTGAAGAGGTCCAGGGATTGCTCATTGGAGCAACTATGTAGGTAAAACTGACCTATTATATTAAATATATATTATATTTAAAATAATTTCCAACATTGGACCAGTAATAAGCCTCTGTAAAAGTGATTGCAATCTTTTCAGTGGCCACTGCCAGAGCTGGAAGATTTGTCGATGGCCTTCTGTGCATTGAATTTATGCCACTGATTTTTCAGTCTTTTCATGATGGATATGACCTTAGGTTTATATGTATGTTGCCTGTTTGTGTGTACTTTATGTTATCCATGGTCAGGATTCAGTTAAATGAAAATATTTACAGACTTGTGGTTTAGTAGAACTTCTTTTACCCTGGTTTAACTTTATCTCTTTTACATTCATGCTGGAGCTGCTCTGAGAGCTCTGCTAATTCAGAGTCCCCTGTTCTGTTTAAAGACATGCAATTATTTTTAAAATAACAAGAGTAATCACTGAGCAAAAATGCTCAGGGTCTGGTTTAGTTCAAAACCCACCAAAACCGATAGGATCAATTACAACAGCCCTTGTATGGCTATCATCATCATTTTGTCTGAGAAGTTTTTGAGTTCTAAAACTTAAAAAAACCCCCTCTTTTTCCTCTGTTTTCTACTATTTACTGGTATATGCCTTATTTTTTATGGTAGTAAATTAATGTGGAGAAGAAGAGTTTCTAAAGATGGAAAGATTCTTGGTAATTCTAATCACACTCCGTTCCTTTAGTGAAATCAGTTTCACTCTTTTCCAATAGACATCTACATTAAAGTAAATAAACATTGGCTGAGCTGAGTAGATTAATTTAAAGTGATTTAGAACTGGCTTTAAAACAAACATTATAAATCCCAGTGTTTTCTTTATAAATTATAAATAGTTTTATTTTTAAAAAGTTGTCATGTATGGTTTCATTATGTGTTGCATTATCACTGATATGTCATTGACTTACAAATTAGGAGGAATATTGTCAGTGTAGAAAAAAAATTGTATCAATGCCAGCCTAAAAAGAAAAATCAATGCAAAATAGTCTACCATTTGGTCATAGATTTTTAAATTAAAGTTAGTTTAGAAGAGCGTATACTGTGAAATCCATCAAATTTTGGACCAGACTTTGTCCTCATTCCAAGCAACAGATCTTCATGGCAGGACGATCTTTTAGCACTGTGTTACAAAAGTGGTAGTCCAAAGCACAAGAGACCAAATATAGACACTACTTTGGACTCCAAATTTGTACATACTTATTGAGTATGTTTCTCTTGTTAGAGTTATAACTTACATATGTGATTTCATTTATGTACCTAGAGTGGGTTTTCAGCAGGACTCCCCATAATAATGAAGGGCAGAAGGGTGTTCCTCTAGGTGTTTTCTGGCTGAGCTTGTTCAGAAAATGTTTAAATGCTGCAGGCAATGTATTGTGATGTTCATGATGTTAAGGGACTCCCAGTGTCATGGCTAGATGTATATTATCTCTATTTGACCATTTTGTTCAATTTTAATCCCACAGAAAGGGGGAAAATGAAACTGCATGATTAAAAGTACCCATGGTCATCTCTGATAGTTTTGTTGAAATTGTTTTCTCTAAATATTCTGGAAGACAATGGGAAAATGACCCAATTATCAATCACATTGTGTGTAGGGAGGAAAAGATTTTTAAAACCATTAATACTACGTTTATTTTTAAAATAAGAACAAGTGTCTAGAAAGTGATACCAGTCCTTAAACAATAGCATGCACACCATTTAAAATGTGTACATTTACTGAGTGAAATTACATTAGCAAGCTCATATGTTTTCATGTTAAAACTGGAATTGTATATGACACTGACGAGGTAGAAATACTGCGGGTACGTGTGCACAATGTGGCGTCATCAATAAGCTTTAGACGAAGTGGTTTGCGAAAGAAAGTAGGTGTTTGAGAATGGTTTCAAAACCAGAAAATTGAAATTTTTTTCCTCATTGACACTTTTCCTTCCGCTCTTTTTGTAAAATCTTCTTAGCATTCCCACTGGTACATTAGGGCACAAAGCAATTATGAAAAGCAAAAGAAATCCTTCATTTATTGGCTAAATTTGGAAAGAATTTTTGACATGGCTGACCATCCTTCAAATAAGATCTTTGTGTCAGAGTGCAGAGGTCAGGGTATAGAAGCCTTGGGATATCAAAAGGTGGTGAGAAGAATGGCTGGGATTTCCAGCAGCCTGAGTGCTCTTTTGTCTCTAGTGGTCAGTTGTCGAGGATGATGCCTGTGGACATCAAAGAAATGTCTAAACAGTGTTATCTAGGCCTGTCCTTTGCCCCCTGCCATGTAATGGGCCTCTTTTCAGGAAAACATTGGGAAAGCTGAGAAAGCAAGTTGTCCTATGCTAGTGCTATTAATTCAGCAAGAGAGCAGATCAATAACATTTTCACTAACCAGGAAAACAATCTGTTAGTTTCTAAAAATGCCGATTAGTCAAGCCTATAAATTATACGTTGCGCATCCATGAATCAATTTTAATGTTTTTTCATAATGTATATGTTATGAAACATTGCTTTCAAAAAAATCCCTTTTCTGCTTGCTTGTGGAACTGTTCTGAGAAAGCAAAACGACACCACCACCTTTATTTAACACTTGCAAAGAAGTTTGGGGGTTTTATTCATGGGTTGTATGTACTGAGGTACTTTCAAAGTAAAAAAAAAAAGAGCTGATATTTGATACAATTCATGCTTAAAAGATTGACTTTGATGTCTGGAAGAGTTATGCCATCATCCTCAAGATGGATCACTTTCCTCATCAACAAATAAAAGTTACAGTATCAAAACAAAGCCCGTGTCTCATATATTTCAGCTCCTGTGTTGCCTGTTTGCCCTGTTTGTACACTGGTGAAAGAATAACCATTGCTAGCTGTTTCTTTGTGCTAAATGCAACTTAAAAAAATCAATTCTGAAAATGTTATGAGGAAAGAAAGCATAAGCAAAACATATTGTTTGCTCCTTGTCATTTTGGATTTTTTTTTTTTAAGGTTGGAGTTCTTTAAAGCCCCAATTTTGCAAAGAGATATTGCAAATGTTAGTGGTGAACAACCAGGGTGATAGTCTGGAGCCTCAGCCATGCGAGAGCTCATTAAGCCAAAGACAGGCAGCGACAGAGAGGAAGTCAAACTAGAAATGGGCCTTTTCTTGTGATTCCTGTGAATCTAACTCCGTTTTTTTTCTGTTGATTCAGACCCAATGATAGTGCCTATGTCATTATGTAATACCACGGTCATTCTTGAACTCTCTACACAACGTAAAATACATTATTTGCAGGATTGAGGGTTAAGTAGAATTTCTGGTTATGGATTAGTCTCTAGAAATATTTAATGAAACTAGCTTTTAGGATTCACTGCTGCCCACATTTTCCTAAGAGTATATTATTAATTAGAATATACTTGAAATATTTACTAATAAATTAGGCCATATCAATATAGATATTTGCAATATTGTAATAAGAAAACTATATGAATTCAGTATCAGATACTTTAGCCAAATGGTAAAGTAAGTATTGAAAATAAAACAAGCTCATGGTGAAATCAATGACACTTTCTTAAAAAGAGGAAATTCGACTTGAGATTTTTCAGTATGTAGTTATGGGATATCTTTAAATATAGCTAAAAATGTAAGCAGAATGTGTTTTCAAAAGCCTGAAATTAAACTTTTTAATGAGAATGTGTTTCTCTACCATATTTCATTTTATTGTAAGTTAGGAGTGAAGAGAAACTTTGATATAAATATATGAGTTAACTTTAACCAGAAGAACACATATAACTATCACGGTCGCTAAACTAAACTTAATAACAAGTAACAGATGTGCTGACATAATTGTTATTTATTTGGACAGATATTGCACTTGAAAACTGATATTTTGGGCTGCTAGATGACTCACCATTACTTACTTTCCTATATCCTGATCTAGTAAAGAAGATGAAGAGCTACAGTTTTGCTAGCATGCTTGAGTGACCCCAGAGAGGCTAGATGATTTTCATTGCTGCATTGACAGTCCAAAGTAAATGCTTCTCCCTTTCGGAGTATGGATCTTGAATAATGATACTGCAGCTTGTGTACTCTGTAGTTAATATATTTCATAATATATAATGTAATATAACATAATGTAATGTAACTTTTAGAAAAACATGAACAGTGTTGCACATCTTATAATATTTTATGCTTTTCCTTATTACGTTTGCATTGTTTTTCTTGTCACAGTTGCATCCTCATTTTGCAAACATCTCTGACCCTAGCTTTACACAAGAGAACATTTCCAATGCGTGAGGAAGGACAAAGGCCACACAAAAGGGGAGTGTGTGAATACCTATCCCCAAACAAAATAAGAGGTATGAATGTGTGGCTTGAGTCAGGCCAGAAAGGAGAGGTATTCACTGCACAAACTGGAAAAACTACTGAAAAAATTATTCAGAACCTGTCAAGAATGGATTCCCCCTACTGACATCTACCTGTTCATGTTTCAAATGTGTGCAAATTTGTGCAAATTCATCCAAATTTGAAATTCTTAGAAGCACAGAAATTGCCTTTTCCAAATTCAGATGGACTGGCTTGTCTCTCTGATATTTCTGTATATCTGCTGTAGAATACTTGTCTGTCAAAATGATTTTTAAAAAAATCCATTTTTAAGTACTAGCCTTCATTCTACATCATTCATTCTAGAGAAGCCTAATTAGAATTACAAAAGCTGCTGGAAAAGTAATTATAACTTTTGTAAAGGGAAGTCAGACACTGTAAATTCCCATCCCTAATTGTACAGTAGAATTAATGACCTAGTAATTAGATGATAGATAGTGTTTAGTGTTCTAAAAAAATGAAAAGTAAGATATATGGCAACTAAATCTCCACGCATAGTGATGGGATCTGAATTCACTGTTCTTGGTCAAGAGACAGATTTTAAAGTTGTTAGGTTAAAACTTACTTGTGGCAATTAGGCAAGTGAAAAAGTAATAACTTTTAAGAGGAGAATAAAGAAAAAAAGGAAAACAGTATTTTGCCATTATATTAATCTGCTGTCTACCCATATCTTGAATAATGTGTGTGGTTCTAGTCTTAGAGTAGAGTAGAGCCAGAGGAGACCCAGAATGGAGACAAGGATGACTGGAGATATGGAAGAGTTTCTATAGGAAAGACTGGATGGACAAGAATTCTTCAGCTTTGGGAAGAACAGGAAGAGGGGACAGAAGTTTTAGGAGGTCTAGAAGGTAACTAAAGATAAGAAATTGTACTGGACATATTCATTCTTTTTCCTAATAAAAGAATTAGGGGAGCCACTGGAATTACTGTGCAACAAATTGAAAATGAAGAAATGGGTTGCTTTTATTATTCCTTCTCTTCTGTTTTTTTTTTTTATGTTTGACTTCCCATGCTTCTCCATAGCACTTTTCTTATGCATATGCTCATTTTCATCATGAGGTAATGGTCTAAATCTCACTTCTGAACTTTGTCACATACGAAAAATGGATATGTATGATACGGTGCAATTAGATGAAATAATTAAGCTTGAATCTTACAATAATTTCTGAAAGAGTGGTCTCCTGTGGTGTTCAGCAGGTTTTTTGTCCAATAGTCTTTCAGAAGCGAGTTTTCATTGTGGGTAACTAGAGACATGTTGGTGTTTGAGATCTTAAATTCTGTCCCATATTTATCACAAAGAATGAGGTGGGAAACCTGTTACATACCATGGGAGAGTGGACAGGAATTTGAGTAATCTGAAAAGAAGTGAAAAGTAAATGCTGCTGGATAATACAGGTTTCATGCTTAGAGAAGTTGCAACCTAAGTTTAGATGAAATTTCACAGCAAACTCTATCTTGGAAAAAAAAATGGTCCTTAGCTTTAATTGCTATATTTTTAAAGGAGAATTATTATTACTTAGCTGGTTAGATGCTTGAAATAATTTTAAAATTAAAATAACTCTCTTACTATGTCAGAGAAAACGTAAGAGCAGGCTTAGCATATTTAGTGAGAGAAACTGCTCAGGCCATTTTGTCATCATACGGCTTTTTATTATTTTTAATGCATGGTGAGTCTTCTGTCAGGTCTGACTTGCCTCAGAAAAAGAAGAGCTAGCATTGTACAATCAGTTCTCATGGATACCGGATAGTGATGGGACAGAGTAACAGGCATGAAGTAAAAGCAGTTTAAAATACACAGACTAGTAAGAATACATGCGAAAAACATGAACCTGTTTGTGAGAAGACTGGGAATAGCCTTAAGAAATTTGCTGCTGAATGGTCTGAGCAGCGTGTCACCCTGCATGGTGTTGTGCATAACCAAAGTGGAGTGAAGACGAGACTTAAATCACAATTTAGACAATCCACCCACAGAAAATCAGGAGCTGATGTAGAAGCTCTGCTAATATAAAGAAGGCAGATACTCATGTATTACTTAGTCTATGTAGGTTAAAGGTAAAGAAAATTATGTCTCTTCTCAGGGTTGCATGGGTATATATATGCAGCTGCAGTGTCCAGTGTAGTGTCTCTGGGTCCGCAATGCAACCTCAAAATGCAACTTTCTTAATCTTTCATAACAATGGTCACTTTAAAGCCTAATGGTGTGTCAGCGTCAGTATTAGTTGTTTCATTGCTGAATATTTCAGTTATTGGAAAGGAGAAGTAGGTAGAGGTGGAGTGTGTATATAATTTTTGGGAAGGACATTTAGAGATAACAGTTTTAAAAAGACAGTGAGTAGAAAAAAAAATCAGAGAAAGTAGGATGAAGAAGGGAAAACTGTGACCACGATGCCCGTGGACTTGAAGGTAGAGTCTGCAGTGCTGGACAGAATGGTTTGTGGTGAGCCTGAGCACTGCAACTCCTGATTGATTAGATTGGTTCCAGGTACAGTTTTGGCCTGTGGCATTTTGTAGTCTTCCAGACAGTGCCTGAGCTGGGAATGGCATGCACCAGGGACTCTTCCCAATGTGCGTGGACCTCACATACTGTCTCAGCAGGCTTTTTCCCATTAAAATATTTTCACAGCCCTTCAGTTTCATGTTGTGAAAACATCACTGTGATGCCTTGCAACACAGCACAGGCATTGATTAAAATTCTGTCTCAAACCACACATAATAATAATGTCCACAAAACCGTAGAGCACTACATGTGTCCAGGAGAGAGAGCATGGGCATGCCACAGGATGACCTGTGGCCTGGTTTTCTTTAGCAATGTAGACGTAGCAAAGGAACAACATTCCCCGTTTGGATGTAGATAATAAATGGATGGGTTGCTGTGAAACTGTATCCTTGTTGAGAAGCCCTAATGACAGGGGCTTTGTCTGTATGAGTCTTCCAATAAACTAATTTCTACGGAGTCTACCACTAAGGGCTGTTGGATGTGACAGATAGAGAAAAAGTGACTAAGAGAAATAACTAAAAGTTGTATTACTGTGTAAGGGAGCATATTTTGTCTTTACCTTTTGTGCAAAACTCTTGTGAGGTCATGAAAGTAGAGCAATGAATGTCAACTGATGAAGGAAACTACTGTATAAATGTCATGTTATGCATCGATAACTCAGCCTCAGCCTCAGGACACAGAAGTCTGTGCGTGTGTGTGCATGTGTTTATATGTGTGTATATACAGGTAGTACCTACCCACCCTGATCTATTTTTATCCATCACTAGGATATAGAGATTGCTTAAAAAGAGCTTAATAGTACAGTAAGACACTGTTGTCTCAAAAAATTAAGAGGGTGATAAGCAGAATTTATTTGAAGGAAGCAAAACTTCAAAATTGCTTATAAAGTAAAAACCTATTCAATAAGAACACCGGAACAGGTTGCCCAGAAAGGTGGTGGATGCCCCATCCCTGGAAACATTCCAGGCCAGGTTGGATGAGGCTCTGAGCAATCTGATCTAGTCAGGGATGTCCCTGCTCCTTGCAGGGGGGTTGGACTAGATGACCTTTAAAGGTCCCTTCCAACTCTAACCATTCTATGATTCTATAAGAAAATTTTTTATAAAGCTCTAGTTTGGTAAAGAACAAGCACTTTAATCTGGAGATGCTATTAATGTAGTATATAGTCTGTTAATTGAATGGAGAAGATGATGAGGAAAAGATAATAATACGCTAAGTCTATAATGTCAAGCACTGAAAGAAGTTACTTGTCAGAGTGCTAGAAGAAACGGAAGGACTTTGCTAACAGAATTCCGGTAGAGGTAAGGTTTGTGATTGTGTGAATCAGTTATTCTTCCCTTTTCTTCTTCATAGCTTTTGGCACAGGAGACAATGAAGAAAAGTAATAGTTCTAGCTGAAAGTGACCTGGGCCCCTTGTGGGCTTGGCTCATACTCTTCTTTAGCCAGAGATAATGCCCCTGAGTCTTAGACAGCTTGTAGACAGGCAACGGTAATATTTATTATTACTTGGTACTTATGGAGGGGTTTCTCTTTGTAGGATAAATTCTTTAGAATTCTTCATGTATGGTTCATCCCATATTCTGTCATAGAACTACTGTTTGTGTGCTTTTAATATAATGTTCTTCTTTATTCTTCAAAAATTAAGTTCTAATGCAGCACAGTTTCCTGAAAGTTATGTAAGTGTTTACAAAATAGGCAGTACTTTGGGATCCAAGGCATTTCTAAGAAAATTTTTCACTATATTTTCTGTAAGTAGGATTATCTATGTTTTACAGAGAAACTATATATAGATATAGAAAATAAAAGCTGAGATCATAATATTAATGTATTAGGATGTGTTATAACAAATTAGGATAATCTTAAGCCTCCCAGAATCAGAGATAAGGGACAAAGCAGTGGGACCAACATGCCTGTGATGGGCAGGTGAAGTGATCCACTCAGAATCAAAGAAAATTATCATTTTCAAATTTTGACTTAGAAGTCTGAAGTTGTTACCTGCTCATTGTATGCTAACAGTTTTCAATGCATCTTCCCCATGCTTTCAAATTATACCATAAAGAGAAGATATATTTTTTTCTGAAAAAGCCTTTATCAAATGTCTAGGAAAAAGACTATATTTTAAAAAAAAATGTTTACTGCTATTGAACAAGGGATATGTGTGTCTAGAATAATATACTGGATGCATAATTACAGGGGAAATGGATGCTGGCAGATGTGAAAGAGCCACTCCTCTAAGGAGAGAATTTTGCTCTTACACAAATTACAGGATAAATGTATTCTGGCAGACGTGGAATAGTCAGTCCTTTAAGGCAAGAATTTTACTGTTACATAAAAGCTTGTTCCTGGTATGTCAGTCGGTACAATATGTCCAGGTGTGGTGTTTCAGACATACCATGTTGTACTGTTCATGCTGTCTGTTTAGAGTGCTCTTCCATTCTTTCATCCAGTCACATGAACTCTGTTCTTGTAAATCTTTCTTGATCATGAGAGACTATTCTCTGCTGCAGGGACAATGTACAATGGATCGTACCCAAATGTGAGAGCAATGCTCAGCTTTTTTAAAAAATACGAGGCACTACCAACCAACTGAAATAATGACATTAAAAATAACATAAATGAGAGTGTCCTAATTTTTGTACTTGAAGATACAGTGAACTATCCGGCCTTATGCACCCATGATGTGCCAGTCATGATTTTGTAGACTTCTAGCATGTGTCTCTAAGTCACTCCTTTTCAGTCCTGAAGAATCCCAGCCAACTAGATAGTCCTGAAGTTCATTTATTCATTTGGTCTTCCTTCTTGTCTTTCTGTGAACTTTTTCAAGTTCTACTGTGTCCTTTTTGACACAGTGGACCCACAGTGCACTCCAGTGTAAGCAGATTATGGATTTATCCAGTGTCATAATCATGTTTTGTGTTTTGCCTTTGGCTCCTTTTCTCTTAATTCTTAAAATCCGATTTTCTTTTTTGTTTGCTATTGAAAACAAAAACAAAATTCAGATGTTAGAAGTTACTAAGAAAGTCGCTGAGGTTGCTTTTCTCAACCAAGACATTGAAGTTCTAAGCCCTTTTTTGCGATAGGAGTAAAAAAAAAAAAATCAGCTACAAATAAATAATTCTTAATAGCTGTTTTCTTTGATCATTATAATTACAAATATAAACACCATAATCATTAGGATTATACAACACGTGTATGACAGAGAGAGAGACAGAGAATGTGATTGTCATTATGTCATATGTAATTGCCATTGTGCTCCTTTAAGACTTTTATGGTAAAAAAAAAATTACAATTTGTAATTTGTGGTCCTTTCTGTAGAGAACTATTGCTCTGGATTGCCTCTCTTACTAATACATTTTGTGTATGTATTTTATAACATGCAATAATGATTTAAAACCAGAGCAAAATAAAATGTCAAACAGGGCAAAAATGTCATAATGACAGTGTTCTTCCTCTCCAGTCTCTTTTCTGTATTATGAGGTGCAAAAAAAATGGTCAAGAATTTAAACATTGCTTTCAGCATAATGTCAGAAATCACACATCTGTCAGATTAAGTACTAATTTTGCTGAATAATTTAATATCATTCTGGCAGACTTGAGTCCAGAATTGCTTTTTCATGAATTCTGAGGATAAAAGAGCAAACACTATAGTTAATCATGTCATTTAATAATAAATGCTTGCTTTTAAAAAATTTAACTTTATTTTCCCAAAGCCAACAGCATCATTTATAGTTGCTATGCTATTTCAGTACCAAATTTTGGATGTGCAGAATGTTAAGCTAAAACCGATTTTGTAGGACCTTTGTCTTCGGAATCTGACACTCGATATTCTGTTAAAAGCTAAGTTTTGAGGCCTTGGAAACTGCACTAAAATTTCTTTGGTGATAGCATAATGAAAGTATGTTCACATTGTTCATACTGTGTTCAGAGCTGATAACTTTTATGTACATTAACAATGATGTTAATATATGAGAAAACAATGCAAATTATTTGCTTGGGGTCAGTTGATAGACTAAACTTGTTTAAATGGCTATGCTGTTTTGAATTAGGTATAACAAAACTTAGAGTAATGATGAACGGATTATCAAGAACAGAATGTAAGAAAAAGGATCCAAAGTTTGCAAAATAGCGTTCATAGCTCCTCCAAATAACTGCTGCTCATTTTTATGTAATGAAAAAAGAGGCAGCTGAATTCCCAGTCTGCTAATACTATTTTATGCTATTTGCAATTACTAGACCTGTTTTGAATTTTTAAAAAAATGTTACAAAAATCACCACAAACAAGCAATTGCTGCACTGTCAGCTACGGAACTTTCCTAGATAATGAGGCAGGTACCATAAAACTGGTTCATGCAATGTGAAATTTAAAATAAATATAGAATCCTTTATACTTATCTTCAACTTCTTCCTGTTTTAGCAAACAGTCATATAAAATTTACCATATCTCTGTCACCTGCTCTTATCATGGGAAAGGAAAGAAGATATTTCAGCAGGGCTGGAGGAGGCGTGCTAAGCTGAGTTCTGCTTAACCTTCATTTTTACTATTATTAGCACCAACAGCTGGGTCTCCACCTGCTAGAATTTACTCTGTGGAAGAGTTTTGAGTAAGCCATTTTCACAACTTTTCTGAACTCACATCTAAAGATATTTGCTTTTCAGCTTGATTCTGCTATGCATTTACAGGCCTTACCAAAAAGCAGCCAGCATCAGGATTGTTCCCAAGCTGCCCTACAGATGATGGATGCAGAGGGAGTCAGCATTTGTATTGTCCAATTTATATCCTGTTTCTCATGTTGGAACTTGTTCCATGGCCTTCCAGATGCAAATGAAAGCAAATGTAGCCGCTTACTAACCATTCCTTAGATGAAAACAAGGATTTGTTTCTTAGTTGCTTGGTACTGACATTTTTAAGAGTCTTAGAGTAATTTTCAAAGGAGTTTGCTGTTATTTTGCCTATCTGCTTGGGTACCTAAAAGCTACTGTGAGCTCATGGTTGCAGAATTTCAGCATCTTTGGATTATTGGCCTATTCATTTTTATTCCACAGGTAACTCCCCATTACACAAGATAAGGTGGGCTTGGGATTGCCTGGGTGATGAGAAATTTATACGGAGACTGCAAAGCTGGCTAACACAGTGTAGTATCAACCAGAATAGTTCTGTATTGACTCTCAGTTCAGGAAGACCTATCTGTACAAACCATAGTAGAGGAATAGACCTGGAAGACTATCTTATAGCTGTGGTTACATGGGCTATACTTAACCTGATAGATCATGTGAGATATAAGTTGGCTTTGCTTGGAGTTTGCACTGAGAGCATCTATACCTCCAGCATAGCTAACACCCAAAGCAGATAACACTTGCATGGATATTTGAGAGTTGCTAATCTTTTAACATTGTGCTTTGTATTGTTTCAGCATTACATTGTTCCAGTGTGGTTAACATTTGTAGATGTGAGTAATTTTCCGTGTAAAAATTTCCAGGATTTTTTGTGCTTGCTAGTGGAGCCATGTAACTGGTAACTATGAGAGCTTGGCAAACCAGAGGAATAAAATGCTAGCTGTATGACTAACTAAATGCATTACAGAGGAGAACCTTTTCTTAAATGTCTGTAATACTTATAGGAAGTTTGATATAATGCTGAATTTTCACTGGAACGTACAATATTTTAAGGAATGAAAATAATCAGAAATTCTGGTTAATATCTGAGATAATTCATAAAACAGTTGCAAAGAATGTCAGGTTTGACCCAAAGCCTGTTGATCTCACTGGATTTTGATCTCTACTCTTATTGCAGATCAATTAAGAAACTGTAGAGGAAGATGACAGGAGATGGGAAAGCTGTATGCTTTATTTTTCCTCACATATAGCTTAGAATAATTTACAAGTTACAGAGAATTTCTAGTACTATTTACCTAAATAAGGAAAAAACCCCCTACTTTTTATCAGAAAACTTATTTCAAAGGTTATTTCTACATGGCTATATTGTTAGGCTTTCCAAGTAGACTTACAGAAATTGAAATGTTAACTCCTCCACATCCTCCAAACTCCAGACATCTACCAGCTTTTAAACTAAACAGGTAAATATTTAATAAGATGCTAGAAAAGATGATAATCCAGTACAGAGCTGCATTCAGATCTGAGTTTTTCCACATTTCCTGTATGACTTTGATTGAAATATTTAAACTCAGAGTCTTAAAAGTATTTAGTTAACAGTACCTGTCATGGACCTCAGTTGTAATTAGGTATTCAGATGCTCGTGAGAACTATGTGACTCATTGGCTGTGAAAACAGCCCGTCTGTTGGTACACACGGACATGATTCCTTTCCAAGTGTATACAGCGCTTGGGAATATAGAGAAATGGCAGATTGTGAAATAGGTAAAAAACATGGCAATAACAGTGGGAATTATGTAAGTATCTTTAATAGTTGCAGTGGAATAGCAAAATCCCTGGCTGTGGAGTTGGAGACAGGTAGTCAGCTAACGCAAGCGTATCAAATCACACACACTGAGCACGGGATTTGTTCAATTAGTTTCAGTTCACATTCGCGAGAGGATGTAATGTGCCTGTTCCCCGGGTATAAGATGGTGCCACATCTTGTCCCCTGACCCAATGTACTGTACAGTGTCCTGCATCACATGGCTTGCTATATGAGGTCTTTCACAATGAGAGTGAAGAAAGTTGAGAGTTCTTGAGAGCTGTTTTTCTAAGCACTCAAATGGATGTTACTCAGCCTAGAGGCTCGGAGTTTTTTTTACCAGGGCGACAATTACTAGAGATGAAGGAACATTCTTAAGGAAGTGTTTTGAACAGTTAGAGCTGTTAATAACTACAAAAGAATCAGTCAGGTTGTAGCTTTTAAGTTTTTAAAAAATGGTCTTTGAAAATTCATTTAAGATTTTTACACAGGTACAGCATGACTGAACAAGTAGTGGGTGCTTTTGTGCAGCGTGTGAATAAAAATGAAATGTGGGTGAGATATGAGAGCAGCAACGATTTCGGTTACCGTTAAAAGCGATGAAGAAACAGTTGTGATGCTCTGAAATGTCCCTATAGTGCACTGAGAAAATGAAGGGTTTTTCTGGCATAGGCTGCAACAGTTGGTAAAACAATGTGTCTGATTAATAATGCATTCTATTGAGAAGGAATGGGACGTTTGCTTAGGTATGATTCATCATTGTCTGTTGCAGTAATTAAGTCTCTTGCTTGCCTTCAGGTCAGCATGACCCTGTTTATTTTAATTTTTCCATCTTGAGGATCTGTGCAGTTGGTGTTTAAGGAGGATTTAGCAAGAGATAGCAATTTATTGGTTTGGTTTCTCTAGTTTTTGGCAAGTGAGTATTTCCTTTCATTATTTTCTTTCTTTTTTTCCCCTTCTCATTCATTATTGAAGCACTTCATTGTTTTATAAAAACTTAATTGACCTTTTATTTCACTCTTTAATAACATTTTTTTTCTCAGACATTTAAAAAACATACTACTATGGTTAAGATCCTTGTCAATTCAGTGATATGAAGAACAAAAGTGTTTGTATGATTTTAAATACAAATCAGTATTTAAAAAGCTTATGTGCCTTTAATAGACTTTCAGATGAAAGATAATCCTATTCCAGCTATCCTGTTACTTTATAAATAGTAGTTCACTGCACTCACTTCCTTAGCTTCCTTCACATTTGTTAGTATTTCACAGTAGATGGCTGCATGTTATTTTGCAATTCCTCAATGTCTTTTTTAAAACTCTTTTTTCTTTAATATCTACAAAAACTGAGGAGTAGTCTCCTGACATGTTTTCTTCTGGAAGCATGATTGGAATAGGTTCCAATCTTGAGTATCACTGTTCTCTGCACCTTAGAGAAATGATATCATCTGCAATTTACAGTCAAACAGTGGAAGGACATTGAGGTTACAGAACAAAAAAAAAAAAAAACCACAAAGAAAAAGAAAAAATGCAGGCAAAGGACTTAGAAGAATTTACACAGAACATCCCAAACTGAAATCCTGAGAACCCTGCTCAGCTATTGGTACCCTGGAAGAACCCAGCTCCAGTTCTTTGGACTCACAGCTGTCCAGGAAAATAGGCCCCAAGAGCCATGCCGTGCAGTGGCCCTTACCTGCACTGCTCTTCAAAATGCACAGGCTGTGTCTCTAGTGCTCTTGACATGACTTTTGTGCCTCAGAGGTGCACAGGTACTGTTCATGTGTGTTCAGATGGCCAAAATACTGAGAAGTATGCCTCATAGCTAGCCAGAATGGGCTGTGCTGGGTCTCATGGTGTGGCACGTTCTCCGTGCCTGGGAGCATGGAGTGGGAACAGATGGATGAGGGCGCTAGGCCTTTTGGGAAACTGTTGGAGAACTGCATAGGGTGATGGGAGCAAACCTGACACAATCCTCTCCATGCTGCCTAGAAAAAGGAGTGCCTTATTTAACTACTAGCAGAACTAAAGCTGAGTGCAGAATGCCTGGACGTAAACTAATGTGTATGCAGTGTAGACAATCAGGTGATCAGGAGATAGAAGGAAACTGGAAGCCAAGTCATTTGACAAGACATCCACAGACATGCCAATTTTTAACTTTGAGAGTGGATAGTTTAGGATTAAGGATTTGATTCAGTTTCTTGTTCACATGCTTCTTTTGACATTTGAGATGTCCTCAGGTATTCTGCATGGCTTAGTCTCCTGCAGGTCTTACATTGTGTTTGTGGGGCCTACGCAGCTGTCTCAGATACCCTGGTGCATATTAAAGACCACTAAACATCTATGCATAAGCAATTGAATCGAGCCCCGAGACTCCTGAGTGTAGAGGTCTTCATGTAGACGTCTACAGCTGCAACTCCTGGTAGTCAATGAAGATATAGCCAATGTGGTCAACGGAGCCAGGTGAGTGATTCAGCTCGTGTTGAAGTAAATAAACACTATTGACCAGTCAGCTGAATCATTCTCTCAGCTCCATTGATTTTATTGATTATAATAGAAATTTCTGCCTAGTGAATCAGCAGTCTGATTCAGTTGCCTAAATATAGGTAACTCGTTTCATTTGAAGTTTGTTGGTTTACCTGAGAAGTCTATAAAGGACTGGCAGATATGACAGAGGACTGACCTCACACCTCTGCTTCTTTGGAGCAGTGGCTAGAATCCAGACAGGATACCCCAGGACAGTTAGAACATGCCTGTGATTAGGTAGCTGAATCGCACTCCTGATTTGTAGATGATCTTAAAGGTCTCTTCCAACCCAAGCTATTCTATGATTCTGTATGAGATTGTATATATATTTCAATATTTATGCATAAACACAAAAGGCAGGTATGCCTGCAACCATTTTTAAAACATTTTGAGAAGAAAGGTAGTTGTCTTTCAATTACACCAATCATTCTGCTTGACAGGACCCCATTTTATTTCTTTCATGTCCCGGATATTGGGTGTTTTGGAGGGACAGTCTCCATTTTTCCCTGCTAGAGCTGCTGGACAAATCAGTCTTTTGATCACAAATAACCTTTGCTCATCTTTGTGGGAAAAAAAACCAAACCATTAAACTTAACAATCATCTCTTAATTTTCCTTTCTGTTCGCACAGTGGACCAACTCTTTCCTTCTTCCTTATAAATGAATGTCCTGGTAGAAGATTTTCATGATGCTGTTTATGATTTTTGTCCTTGTATCTTGGTCTGTGCTTTGAACTTCTGAAAATCTTGTTACCCTGAGGTTATAACTTCAGGTTATGTCCCTTGCTTCAGTTCTATTCCAGTCTTCTCAAACTTTGGAAAACATGCCCCATAGATTCTTGTAAAAAAAAGTAAATTATTTTTTTGTAAGTGCCTAGGGTACGAGATGTATATTTTACATACCTTTTGTTGGGATAATTACATGGTCAGTTTTTCCCTAACTGTTCTGTCAATTCATCACTTCCATTTGACTTATTTCACACAGATTCAGCAACTCATTTCAGCAGGTAGACCCACGCTTTTCTGATGTATACTGCATCAGCAGTTGCATACTGACTAACTCCCACTGGTTCTGTGTACAAGATCTATTATACATAACCTCCACGCTCATCACCCGTTCCTGGCATTCCAGGGTACTAATTCTGGGTACTAATCAAACACACTAGGCCCCTCTGTGCTTGCTTGCCCTTTCTCCTCTGGAACTTCTCCTCCGTGCCTATATCCAAAGCAGGCAGGCCCCTTTAACTTTCTGTGTTCCATTACTGAATATTGGGTTAACACCTTCTTTAACACCTACCCTATACTAATATTCTTTAAGAGTGATGTGGTGTTTCCAACCCCGAAGCAAAGTCGGACATAGGCATTGCAGCATCCTAGACTTCATTCTAGATAGCATGCTATGCAGCAGCCTAGTGAAATTTTATTCATGAGTGCACTACAGTTATGGGGCAAGGATGTTTGGCTGGCATCAATCAAGTTATACCTCTTTAAAATGTGAATTTTCTGGTTTGTATTATTGTTGATCTGGTAAATTATTAAAAGTGACTCTTCCAAAAATCACTACTTTCACAGGCATGCATATGTATTTCTTTCAGTGTTTGTTTTCCTTTTGGATTTCTCTAAACTTTGGCTGTCAATGCTGTCTTTTAAGTGTCATCTGTCAGGTTAATATGTTTAAGGTACACAATTATACAGTGCTGATAGGAAACCAGACAGTGATTTCTGTGTTCCCTAGCTGGATGATTTTGTTCCCTACTTGTAAGTGACATGACTGAGGTCATGATTTGGTATTAAGTATACAACTTTTATGAAACGTCTAGTTCACTTCCACAGTAATAGAAAAACATACCAGTCACTCTCCTAGAGCATTACTTGCTACTTCCTGTACAGTTTCTTTTTCACATTCTTTCATACAGTGGTTGAATCTAAAATTTAGGTATAGGAGAGAATAGAATGGACTATTTCAGTTGAAGAGACCTACAGTGATCATTTAGTCCAACTGCCTGACCACTTCACGGCTGACCAAATGTTAAAGAATGCTGTTAAGGGCATTGTCCAATGCCTCTTAAACACGGAGTATATAGACAGTATATATAGAGTATATGTTTTTAAAAATTACCAAATAAACAATGAAAGCTTTTCATTAATATTAAAATTGTTTTGAGTGAAAACACTAAATCACCTAAGTCTCCAAGAGACTCCTCAGCAGTCTTTAAAATCAAATTTCTGTTTTGTGTTATAGAAGGAGAATCAGAAGGTGTCATAGTTCAGCCCGGATCGGGACCAGACTATGCAGTCTCTCTCTCACTCCCCCCACCCTCCAAGAGAATAGGGGGAGATAATATAAGAAAAACGGCTCAAGGTTTGAGATAAAGATGGGGAGAAATCCTTAAAGTTACCATCACGGGCAAAACAGACTCGACTTGGGGAAAAAAAAATACTCATTTATTTCTAAAACTAGCAGGAGAATGAGACAGGGAACAAGATAACCTCCCACCACCCCTCCCTCTTCCCGGGCTTAACATTATCTCTACTACCTTCCCCCCGAGAGCGGCACAGGGGGGAAGAGGGAATGGGGGTCGTGGTCAGTTCATCACACGTTGTTTCATGCTGCTACTTCGTCATCAGAGGAAGAACTCTTCACATTCCTCCCCTGCTCCAGCGTGGGGTCCCTCTCACGGGCCACAGTCCTTCGTGAAACTGCTCCGGCGTGGGTCATCTCTTCCATGGGGTGCAGTCCCTCCACGGGCCACAGCCTCCTTCAGGCCTCCACCTGCTCCGGCGTGGGCTCCTCCACAGGCTGCAGGTGAATCTCTGCCCGTCTGTGGACCTCCATGGGCTGCAGGGGGACAACCTGCTCCACCATGGGCTGCACCACAGGCTGCAGGGGAATCTTGGCCAGGAGCCACATTACTCCGCCCCCTCCTTCTTTACTGACCTTGGCATCTGCAGCTGTTCCTCACAACAGGCTGGCAACACCTCTCAGGATCCTTTTTACATCTTATTCTCTTCTCATCTCCTCTCCACTTCTTGCAGCTGGGCTGGGCCAAGTCGGGCCCAGTCGGCCGCCCGGTGGGAGGCCAGAGGGTGAGGCCTGCAAGGCCCACAAGGCTCGCGCCTCCCCCTCTCTTCCCCTTCACATCTTCTCTCCTCTCTTTTTTTTTTTTTTTTTTTCCGTTTTCCCCCTTCTTAAATACGTTATCGCAGAGGCGTTATCACAGAACATTCTGCTACCAATCGGCTCGGCCTTGGCCAGCAGCAGGTCCGCCCTAGGCCCGGCCGAGTCCACTGAACAAAGGGGAGCGACTTCTAGCAGTTTCCTACAGAAGCTGTCACCTTAGGCCCCCCTCACTAAACAAAACCAGAACAGAAGGTATAATTTTAAGATTTAATAATGTTACTTAAAGCATTTTTATAGTCTGGAGAAAAAGGTCCTGCTCTCACCACCATCCCTATCCACATGTTTTGCATATATTAATGGCCATATACTTTATGCATAGCTGGATGAGGGATTTGATCTAGCTGAACATAATCCTACAAAAATTACTAGTTTTCAACCATATCAGGTCAGATCCATGCCACTGAACAACAGAGGGGGAATATATGATTAAGAGTGAAAGACCTTGCTTTTCAGCTGTAACTTTAGAGTTTAGAGCAGCTTGAGCCAGTCATGAAACTGTACCCTGAGAGTGAAGGGTGAAAACTAAGTTTCACAAGCTGTACTGAAAAATAATCTCTTTTCATTGCTCAGTGTGTCCTGCAGACAAAGGTTATACAGAACCTAAATTCAGCCGAGAGCCTATAATTGCTTATTTTTACTAATTTCAGTGATACTTAACAGAGCTTAAAATCAAGCACATATCTGAATGTTTCATGACTTGGAGCCACAGGAAAAAGAAAATTAAATTTTCGGAATAATTGCTTTCATCTTCTGAAATGATGTACTGCAATTTGTGACCTAAGGAAACATTTGATAAATATACCTTTACCAGAAGTGTTTTCTGCACACGTACTCTAGATGTATTTTGAAAAGATGCAGTGTTTTTTTAAACATGATACATTAGCTGTTTCTTCATATATATACCAATATATTGGACATAATCCCTGATATATTGTTTTGCTTTCCTGTCCTTTTATTCAGAAGATACAAGCATAGTACCAACATGAAGAAAATATTGTTACATATCTAATTTCTGTTTTTCTGTTATTCTTTTCTTCTGTTAGCAAAATGAAGGACCGACAGTATACACTTTACACTTCCTTTAGTGATTTTGTTATCTATATAGTGCAAAAGGACACCCCCATTTCTTTAAAAAAAACCAAAACCATCTTCATTTCTTCCAAAAATCTGCAACAAAATTGTTGATGTTAATAATGCTTCAGACTGATGGATTGATATGTACTTGGACAGGAGCACCATGACCCAGCACAGCACTTCTGTATTAATAAGACATAAAAGTCAGACCATTTATCATTTAGTATAGCCAGCACACAAATTAGAGAACAGCTTGCCAGGGTATATTGTGGTCTCATTACTTTGTTTTTGCCATAGTTGCAGAATAGATAGCTTTGAAATCTTCTTGTGCTCTACTGTGACAGGAGTGTGTTCATGTCATGACGACCCGACTGAGTTGTTCAGTTGCATACAGTGCTGACTCAGGAGCCTTAAGTGTGCTAACCAATTCACCAAGCAGCAGACTCTTCTAAATCAAAAGGAGGAAAACTCCATAAAGATATAATCACTGGCAGTTACCACAGATGAAAGATGTTCAGCAGTGCAATATGAAACTTTGGGAGTAATTTACTGGATGTCACTGAGGAGCACATGCTTTCATTACGGTACAGTATATTTTTTATTACATAGCTAGAACTTCTGTGCTGAAAAATATTGTTACTGTTTAATGAAAACATATCGTTAGATAACATACTCACACTGCCTTATATTGGTTACTGTTCAAATATTGTAGTGGAGAGACATTTTACAGCTAATATTCATCTTTTAAGTATATGCATTTGTCTGCATTTTGTGTACCTCCTGCCTTGTTAGTCATTTGCTGTCTTTGGGGTGAGTGATTTCCTCTCAGGAAAACTTTGAAAGATTAAAAAAAAATGCAGACAACTTGCATTTTTAAACCTTTAAAATAGACAGCTCAGATCCCAAACTGCTAAGTTCAGTTTCTTAAATCCATGAAATTTTACCTTTTTAGTATTTTTTTAACTAAAGATTCTTGTTTAATGCTTTTGGATTGCATATATATGTTTGTGAATATTTCTTAATAAATTTTCAACATATAAAACATGTGCAGCTGATCTCCTGGCTGAGTATACCTTGATGTTCAATTTTATTTTGCAATGTAATCCATTCCTCTAGAGATGCATTTGCTATCCATAGATAGTGAAGCGTATTTTGGACTGCTCCCATTGTATTTCTTTGCTCATTAGATGGCAAATATGATCCAGTTAGAGAGCAGTGTGCTCTGTCACACCTCATATCAGTGGAGATCTCTTTCAAGCAGTGAAGCCCTTCTCTGTGAACGAGGTAAAGCTTCTAAACCTGTTCACTCAGTGTATATCCTTGGAGAACCACTGCAGAGACTGTCTGGCTCTGCCTCTGCTGCTCTGAAAGAGATGGCTCCTAAGTGTCTTTGAGCTATACATCCCGGTCCCCGTGTGCGCGTGTGGCCGCCCTGCAGATTGCTGCTGTGCTGCTTCCAGGAGTAAGCTTAGAGGGGTAGGCTTGGGGTAAGGAAGAACAAAAGTTTGGTTTTGAGGATTGGTTCAAGAGCTAACCCGTACAATCAATGTAGGATTACTCTTTGTAGATTCGTTTTGGATTCTGAAAAGATTCTCAGAAACAGTCCCTAGCACCAGTAACCGGAAGAAAAAGTAATATATCTCAAGTGCAGATTTCTTAGAATTTTATTTGGAAAACATACATTTCAAGATAGTCTTCTCTCCTTCTGGCTTACCAGTCTGCTCCTACTGCTTTACTCTAAGATCTCAAGTGCTACTGTACTCAGAGGTACAGAGCAGATGTGTGAGACACTCCATGGAAAGAGAGTTGTATCTCTTTCCTGGACAATAGTAAGAAAGACTTTGCGCTTACAGAGCTGGGAAAGGGAATGACCTAGACCTGTACAACTTAGGGATCATTTTTTACTAATTTTCCACTCGCCACTTTGATCGTTGTTTCCTAGAGTTGATTTGTGGCACCTCCTTCCCTCCCTTTCTCCTCCCTCTACTTGGCTTCTTCCTGCTGCTTAACAAGCTCAATTGGTTTTATGTATGTAATTCTTTTTTTAAGAGAGTTTGAAGGTGGTCTCTAAAAGAAATGCTTTCATCCAAAGCCAGGAGCTGATCAAAGCAAGACACAAAAGCCGAATGGGAGCCAAGGCAGAGCTGCCTGGCCAGCCATAGGGTCAGGGTTCTGTGCTGGAGAAATAGTAAAGCGTATCAGCTGAACTATGCTGGGAGCTGCCGCGAGGGGATTTTCTCTCCAGTAACACCTGCAAAGTTTGTGAGATCCTGCAGGAAAATCAAAGAAATCTGCATCAGAATACATTGTTTCCTGCAGAGAGGAATGCGAAAGCATTTACAGGGTGAAGTGCCAGTGCCTAAGTGTATTTATTGCCATATCATGTATTAGGCTCAGTCTGCACTGTTATGACAACACTGGACTCTCACTCAGCTGTACGTTTAGTTTTATGAAGTGGCTCCTTAGCGCAATATTAAGGAATTATGTGTATGATTGTCTATGAGAAGAAGGTTCAGACTAAATCAAAAAAGCAAGCAGATTAAAATCAGTGTTATTATGTCTGAAAATAGATTTCCTCCAAAAATTATAATTAAGAAACAAGTTAATAATAGATGTTCAATCATCTGTAAAAAGTCTAATTAAGATTTCTTCTGAATACTTTTTTGCAGACGCAGATTTGTATCAGGCATCAAGCCCAAAAGTGATTATGATTTTTTAAAAATTTGAGTAATAATTCAATGTATGACTTTTCACAACGGACTTTCTTCTATGACTGATTTGAACTTTGTATGGCATTTTTTCTTCTGTATTAAGATAAGCTAAAATAGAGTGCCTTTTTAAAACAAGTCATTACCTTAAATGTCTCAGAAAAGTTCAACTCTGATTTGAGAGTAGGCATGAAAGTTTATAGGGTGAAGGAAGTTTAAATTTTCTGTAGTCGTAAAGGAAGACTAAACTATGTCTTAAAACCAAACTAGCCTTTCATCCTTAAATAATTAAAGGAATCTGGTTGTAATTAGAGTTTTCTGTTTCCCCAGAAAGCTACAATGTAGGCTGTCACAGCTTAGATTCCTTGTCACTAAATTGCCAGTGTGCCTTAGTCCGGATCTCCAAACATTGCTGTATATTTTAATGAGTTTATGACAAGTTAGATTGCTTTGTATTTAGTCAAGCTTTATTTTTTTGGTTCAAAGTAAAGTTGAATGTGTATGAGAAGTTTAAGAAGATGATCTTTTTTTTTTTTTTTTGGTAGACATATTGGGAAACTGTTCTTATTTTTTTCTGTATAAAATATTCTTTTGCTTTTTTTTTTGCTACTGTTCCCTGCCTAAATTGTAGCATTTTAGTTGAAAGATGAACACTCTGACCTCAAAAGTAATGCTTGTTAGTTTGCAGTTGAAAAATTTCAGCAGAAATAAGGAAATACATTTTTTTTTTTTAGCTGAAGTTCTCTTTCCAGTGGCCAAAATGGATGTGAAATAATTTTATATTAAGAATGATTTGGTAAATATGTTGATTTATTATCTGCCTGAAGGAAAAAAAAAGAAAGCAACAGCTTTTTAATAGTGTTTTTGTTGAGACTGTTTATCATTGATTTGTCTAAGTCTGTTTTCATCCCTTTTGCTATGAATCTATGTGATTTTTTCAAAGTGCACAGAAGACAGTTAACAATTGGGCTTGATTTTTCAGTAGGTGGGGAAAATTGCATATATTTGATTTCATTTCAAAGGTGTCTGTATTAATCTCTGCAGTAACCTCCCAAGAATAAAGACATCTTCCTGTTATGTACTTCTGAAGGGAGAGAGAGAACTGATTTCAGTGATTAATAGAAGCAATTTGCCAGAGTTGCCAAAAAGCTTAGTGATGTCTTCCCACTTCCCACTCTTCCCAGTGCACTTGAAAGCTTGGCACCTTTAGATCTGCACTTTTGTTCCAACATCCTGTTGCTTGGAAACATGAGTCAGCAGAGGAAATCATCTCACTGGTAATGCAGGAGAAATCCCATCTCTATGGTCAGCTTGAGTTTCAAAATCAAAAGCAGATATCAGATGAAAATTAAAAGCAAATGCAAAAGAAAGAAAGAAGTGGTAGAGAGATCTGAGTAGTCTTCTTGCAGTATATTCTCTTTATGGAAACAGTAGCAGAATTGTTCTTGGCTGTATAAAAATGGTAGGATTATGTTCTGTGTGACCTGCCGTCAACCCTAATCACAGTCTCTGTATTTAATCATAAACTGCTTTCCAAGGTGGCATTATTAGGAAACCATTAAGTTTAATCTGGTCTGTATATAACAGTTCTAATATAATTCCACAGGAGATATATGAGTTCTAAGATCTGGTAACAGAAAAGGAGCTGGAATTTCTGGCAAAGGTAACTGTGGTTTAAGTTAAAGCTTGAATGTTGCCTTTAAAATGTAGTGGCCAAATGGGGTCTACTGCATTGCCATAACTTTATTCATATATGAGACGCAGCACAACTAGAGACTTCCAAATGATCCAACGGTTTTATTGCTGTGGAATAAATCACTTCACTGAAGAAGAGGATTACAATCAGCAGATCTGTAAGTGACTACTGATTTTAATCTTATTAGTACTATAAAATTGAGCTCAGCAGAGGATCATAATTTAATTTCTCAGCAACTTTTGAAGTTCCAAAATTTCTTTTTCTAGGTAAGACTAATAGCAGAAAATCGAACATTTTTTTTTGAAAATCATAGGAACATTGGTCTGGAAGTGATCTCAAATGAGGAAATGTACTTAAATGTTTCCCACACTCCAGTATTATATCATAGCCATCAATCTTCTGAGCATTTTTTCCCCTCTCTCTTACTGCCAGGTCATTCTGGCAGAATATTATGAGGAAACAGATTTGACTTCCAGAAACCAGTATTTTTTTTTGCAGAAAATGGCAACAGTACACCTATTTACTATGCCTGTAGGTGGCTTTGTACCAACAAATAAAAAACGTGGTAAATTACTTCAAGTGTTAATTTTGTGCTCCATGAGCAGCCAGATTGCTTTCTGAAAATACATTTTTTCGTTGCCCATATGAGCTATGCCTGTATTAGAAAATTAAACAGTTGCAGGGAAGATTCTTCTAGGCGAGAAATAAATTTTCTGTTGCAATGTCTTGGCCTGGCGCTGAGGGTAGAACTCACTCTACAGCAATTTCCAGGCACACTTCAGAAATTATGATGGCCCATCATAATGGCCCATCATAATGGGCAATTTTGATGGAGTAACCTTGTTTTGAGGCTAGTAGTAAAGACATAAACTGTAATACTTGTCTGAGTCTGGTGAGAGGTGAATATCAGTAAGAGTCTTTTAGTTCTCCTGAATAAAGAATTTTCTATAACTTACGGGAATAGATTTACCACACAGTATCACTTTAACAGAAGACAAATGTTAATACAGAAGATTAAAAATAATATATTCTTCCAAATCCAAAGCTAAAGAAAGCACTGTCTATAATTACAGATAGCTTCATGGAAATAAAAGAGTAAAACAGTCTTGTGGTTGAACTGATTCTACAAGGAAGATCTGATAGTATGTATCCCTACCTTTGAAGACAGTTTTGTGCTGTCTCCACATTTACTTTTCTTCTTACAGTTACATTTGGATACAGGTCTCTACCCTAGTATTTCTTTATTTGTAATCAGATTGTTGTTTATAACACGTTTTCTTATTTGAGACTTTACTGAACTTTAGAAATATTGATGGATTTTGGATGCTACTGGATGGACCTAACTCATGTTTAAAGAGCAAAAGGATCACACTAACAGCTTTCTGGTACTGATCTGTGAACAAATTGTTAACCTGCAGTAAAAAATGCTTTCTCCTCTCAGACAAATTTTAATAGATAACCTTTTGGCTACCTAATTCCATAGTTCCTCCAAACAAAACCCCTCATTTTATGCAAGTGATGGACTGCCTCTTGCCAAAGTGATAACAAATTATTTTGTAATAATAGCTTGGAAACATCTTACCATTCTCCTCTTAGGAATGATACAATAGAAATTACTCTGTTAGGCCATTTCAAAAGTATGAAAGCTGTCTGCTTGAACTGGGAAAATGTGTCCATTGGTATACTGTTTTGTTGGAAAGATTAATATGTTAAAGTTGTGATGTCAATTATATTTTAGAATACAAAAAATCCACAACTTAATATGAAACTTTTCCTCCTTCAATAATTTGTAAGTTGTATCTAAGATTGGATTTGTTAGTAATTAACTATGTCTTCTTAATTTCCCACTTGGAAACCTTGACTACCTTTTCAAGCCTTCTTAACAGAGCCCCCTTCTTTACTTTATTCAATTTCTGCTGAAGGTAGACTTTCTTTATCAGTCTATTTCAATGGTAATTGTCAAAAGCCCTGGGTTAGTTCCCATGCTCTGAAGTTCATAGCTTTCCTTAGGATACCCAGTTTGTCCTAGGTATAGGATAAATTTTGTCCAGAATTGCTGTGCTAGATCTTCAGTCTTCACAAAATCTTAATACTCCTCACTGATCTTTATCACAAACAACTGCAGCTAAAAAGTCACTGGTGTTTTGCTGCCTTTTTTCCACTGTGCAAAAGATCTTCCTCCAAGATCTTGGTGATGGGACTGCATGACCTCCTGCTGCTGGCAGTTGCCCTGTGTTATCGTGACCAGTCACTGTCATGGCTCTCGTGGTAGGTACTGCCCTCGTGGCCAAGAGGTGACTCCTTTTCTAAGTTAGAGCAGCTGGAGCGCAGAGTCATAGCAGAACACTGCAGGTTTTCTTCAAAACCTGACTGGTCAACTGAAGATGAACTTGAAGTTGACTCCATATGCGACAGACATTAACCCTTAAGAATATCCCTGTTTTTTCTAGTCACATAATCCCTGTTTACTACAGGTATCCTGACAGACCCTTCTTTGGAATTTGAGGGCTGTTCTCTTTAGTGACAAACATACTTCTGCTCTGATTTTCAGATGCCTGGGCTTGTCTGTCTTTGGCAACATTATCTATGGGTTTCTAAGACATTGGCCTAACGTGCTTCATTTGTATCTGCAGTTGTTTCTTAGGCTCACAAGTTCCTTAGAGTAATTTTCTTCTTTTTCTCATGGTTTTAAGCAGCTCTTCCAGGTCCAGATCTTTCAATTTTTTCTCCCCTTTGTATTAGCAAGTATGTTTCTCTGCATGCTTTCTGTGGAAACTAACAGTGTGACAGGGAGGTGCCCTTTGATTTATCAGTAGTTGGGGTGGAGGTCTATCCTTCTTTGTCAGTGTGGAGTTTTTTTTTTTTTTTTAATAGATCTTGTCACGATCTATGTTCGTGCCTTGGAATTTCATGAGCATTTGAAAATTTAGCCTGTGCCACCCACTTGTTTCCAAGAGAGACAAAAATCTGGGCTGGGAATGCTGAGTTCATTGAAGCAGGAAGATAGGACTCAAAGCCTTTGCTTCCTGATGCCACAAGTCAGCAATTTACAATTCAGGTACCACAGCCTGAGCAGCTTTAAAGAAAAGAGGAGATGACAACCATCACAGAGGTAGTGAGAAACAGCTTCCCCCTTGCTTGTTTTGTAGAAGTAATTTCTCCTGCAACTGAGAGAGTCACTGGGACTCTGGATGGCAAAGGCTGATGCTGGCCAAAAAGCTCCTGCAAGGCCCATTTTCTGGTTCCAGTGGTGTGTGTTTGATGATGAAAATGGCCATAAAATACTTATCACATCTTCCAAAGTATGTTTCTGGCTTTATGATTGTATTTGGCACTGTGATTTTAAGGTCCCACAGGTGTGCAAGAGCTTACCAGACGTACAATCCAGAAGGCATATTTTTGTGTCATTTTATAAACCCATTCACATCATTAAATGTAGCATCCCAAGGGACAAACAAACATGCTTATGTTGTAAAGGATTCCAGGACCTGTCCCTTGCACAAATAACTTAATCTGAACCGATTCCTTATCTGTAACATCACATTGATAAGATACTGGTTTCTGACGTCGTGCTGACTGTGTCGATGGAGCAGAGTTTATAAACAGAAATATTGCAGTCTTTTCTCATTCATTACCACTAGATCCAGATAGCGATCAGTAAAGCAAGGAAGCTTTCCTTGCATGAAGCACTCTGCATGCTTTTGAGTTGTCTCGGAATGTTTTGTCTCACTCTATGAATTTAAAAGCTTCCTGTTTTTAATGTGCTGTAATGAAGCTTTTCAAGAAGTAATTAAGTTCAAAAATCAGGTAGACCAGTCTGCTTTGCATGGTCATGTTAAGAACAGGTAACATCCAGTCCTCTGAAGACAAGCCTCTTTCACTGCAGTCAAACTTTTGGATATTCTCTTTGTGCTGTATCAGTGATTTTTTTAAGTGCAAAAAGTCTTTTGGATGTTGTACGAATATTTCATGTTTTGGATCTGTATTTAAATAAAGCAGTCTAGGTAAGAAAGTGTGTGAAAGGGACGATAGCTGAATGCTGTTTCCATTCCTGAAGGTGTAACTTTGAATGTTAACATGTTGAGAGCATGTTGATGCATTTTTATTTCTCTTCAAGTCCAGACTTTCAAGACTGTGATGAACGGTCATGTAGAACCATATTGCACTTGCCCCTGAAAATGTAGAGTTGGGTCCCTGAGCCCACAGATGCCTCCAACCTGACAAGAGAAAATACTAGTTCATAATATGGGAAGGAATTTAAAAGAACAAAAAATTAAATACGTATCGCTCAGGTATCTTGATAGTTATTTGTCCTTGTTAAATAAAACATAAACATCAATGTAATAAAGACAAATAATTATCAAGATACCTGACAATCATGATTGAAAGATGGATTAGAACTAAACATCTGCTAGTACTTCTGTGTAGAAGCAGCATTAGTACAATTATTTTCAGAGCTTAACCTTGAGTTTCCTGCATAAACCTCAGAAAAAGCTTTTTAAGGACAGTATTTGTGTCAGGCTTTCCTCATTGTCTTCAGCTGTGTTAGGTGTAGCCGTACTTAAAACAAGAGGAGCCAGAGGGTTCCTGTCAGTGAGCAAAGGGAACTGTAACCTGCTTTTTGTGTTAGAGAGCAAATGCATCCTCACTTCCAGATTAGCCCTGAACATCACTAACAGGCTTTGCAGCTTCCCAGTGACCCCTCACCAAATGGATACTTCAGTACTGCTCACTGTGACTTTTCTGTTTGATTTTGTGTACATACACAAATATTGTGTCAGTAGTGTCTGCTTTTAACCTAGATCATGTTCTTAAATGTTGCCTGCCTTGTTTTATAATTCTTATTGTGCTTCTATTAATACCATATATATATTATCAGTATGCTATATTATATAGTATTAACTATACTGTATATAGAGTGTTAACATTGTACAAACAAGCATACAAAAATATGACTATATATGTAAAATGCACTTTTAAAAGTCATAGAAAGATATCCAAACGGTCAACTTTGTATGTGATTCCTTTCAAGCTCCTTTTTCCATCAAGAGCAGTGTGTGATTTCACAGTAGTTTTGCTTTTGCTTGACCGATTCCTGCAGGATGCTTCCCAACAGGCTCATTTCCCAAGCAATGCCCAGTGCTGGGGAGGGGCTGTTCAGTGTTTGGGAATTACTGCCGCAAACAGGAAGCGTTTCATGCTTTCTATTCACAGTTACTTGAGGAGGGAAAGGACATGGGGCCCAGGGCAAGAGCTACTTTGTAATAGGGAAAGAAAGCTGACATGGCTTTTGGTTATACCAGTTCATTGTATTCACTGTGGAAGCAGGTGGGAGTTAAGTATGTAGGATATTCAGCTGGAATAGACTGACTCCTCAATGGCAGAATGAGTAAATTATGTGATTTAACTAACGATAAAGTCTTAATAATTAAATACAAAATCAAATAGATAATCAATATCTCTCATTCTAACGAAAAAGTAAATAAAAAAATGCATGTTTTCAGGGAAAAATACTGGTTAAGGTAAGAAGGAAAACCCATTACTTTATACAACATCTGAGTTACAGCAATGCTGCATTACTTATGAGACAGATATGTTGAACAGCTTTAGCTATGAGTTTTCAGCCATGATGGGCCATGCAAAGATAAATACACAAAACTGTGCTATTCCTCAGATCCTTTAACATTTATTCTGTTCACATTATGTAAAGCAGAAAGGCTGTTTTACAGATGAGATTGCTGGCTATTGAAAATGCATCCTCTCAATTGCAATATAAAGCGAGGAATTACTCGAATCAGATTTCTAGCCACATCTTCAAGAAGGTGTCAAAGCTTGCTGCCTCTCTGCTGAATTACAGAAAGCTGTTACTTTTAGATAACTTCCTGTAATTTACCAGCAGGATCTGCTCAGCGACCGCTGCAGTCAATGTTCTTTTCCTTTGCCTTTCTTTGCGGACAATAAGCTTCCCTCTTTCCTGAGAAATGTTGTAGTCTGACACCAACATGCAGTGATTGAGCTCTGAGTGCTTAAATTGAAATCTTTTTCTTTTCTCTTTTCTTCTTGTCTCTTTTTTTTTTGAGAAGATGGGAAATTCTTACGCTGGTCAACTCAAGACAACACGGTTTGAAGAAGTGTTGCATAATTCTATTGAGGCCTCTCTCCGTTCAAACAACTTAGTTCCCAGACCAATCTTTTCTCAGTTGTATTTGGAAGCTGAACAGCAACTGTCATCACTAGAAGGTAGGAAATGGTGGAATTTATATTTCTGCTCAAGTCAACTCTGCTGTTTTCTCTCCCAACAGTCAGCACACATATTTCAAATCAGAATACAGAAAAACAAAAGTATTTGAAGTTTTCCTTTGAATTTTTTATGATCTGCAAATATGTATATATTAGAACTGCATTAAAAATACAAACTGCCTTATCTTTTATTTCGACAAAATTAAGCCACTTGCTTGCTCAGATTTATAAATATACATAAATTGAAGTATTAGGAATTGTTCCATTAAATGTGAGGAGGAATCTTTGGAGATCTGAAACATAAGTATGTTATCCTATAATTTATTATACATTGCTATAAGGTTATACAGTAAATGACAGTAAACTCATGCTAGATTTATATATTATATATGCTATAAGCATATATATAAGGCATATGCTAATTTCATTGTGAATAAATACAGCTGAAAATATGTTTAGCTTCTAAGAAGGTTTATAATTACTTTGGGCATAATATTTTTAGTTATTCTGTGGCTGCAAAGACAAAAATTTAGCATGTGTTCTCTCATAAACCCTGCACAAGGTGGTATTTAACACATGGAATTTCTCACTAAATTTTTGTGTTTGTTTAGAGAAGCTTGCTTTCTGAGTTTCATTTGCTTAGTCCTTTTTTTTTTTTTCTTTTTTTGGCAGTAGTGTGGTTTAAATGAACTGTGTAGATCTGATAAGCTAACTCATGATACAATTTGGTGTTTTGATGTGCTGTTGTGTGTAGTAGTAGTCTCATGGTTTTCAGTGAGTTCACTGGTGTGTGCAGAACACTGTCATGGTGGTGCAAGGTTATGTCTAATAACTTAATTATTTAGATATTCCTATCACCAGAGTGATGTTTGGTTTTTTTTTTTTTTACCAGGTCTGCTTCCTCTGACATGCTTTGCCAAAGATGGCATAGATATACATGTATTGGAAAATGAGTAATAGTTAACAGTCCATAGTAACAGAAAAAAGTAATCAGCTGAAGAAGTAGTAGTAGATAAAAGTATTTTGCACAGATTAAACTCTTCACTATTACCTCATGGTAACAGCTGAGAAAACATTCCTTGAAAAAATAAATCTGCTCACACCTCACACATCATCAGTCATTTTTTCTTGTTTTTTTTTTTTTTTCTAATATAGGAAATAATAATAAATATACATTCGTTGTTTAAGTACACATGCTGCTTATTCCCTACACAAAGTGATCCCTCTAGCAAACCCTTGTATAAAGATTTCATAAACTTTTCAATGGTAACCAATTGTGATGTTACAAAATGGATTATGACTTCAGTTGGGAAAGGTGCTACAGGAGCAGATGCATTTTTCAGGAATAAAAGTGCGATTTCACACTTCCCTAACTTCTTTCTTTCAAGGCTTTCAAAGAACTTTCCAAACCATGAGGGGCTGATCCTATTTTCTTTGCAGTTAATGGAAACAGAATTGAACTGTAATTAATTTAAAGTCTTACAACAGGCTGGCGGAGAACATTCCTTTCATTAAAGTTTCAGACAAGGGGAGCTCTGAAGGGCCCTGTAATAGAACTTTTCCTAGGTTGTTGCTCAGGTGGAAGAGGTCTGCAAGCTGGCATCCTGTATTCCAGCCTCATCATAACCTGAAATTTCCACTTCTAGCTCTGAGGGCCAGGAGGCGTGTGAAGCAAAGGGCCATCCCTGGGGTCTGGTATAAGCCCCTGTCCCCCCCTCTCATTGCTGTGCTTCCTTGGCCCTGGCATACTCAGACTATCCTTGGTCATGGCTGCCTGCTGGTCCTCAGTACAGCCAGTGTTTTCCTATGGGGAAGCAGACGACATAAATAATTTAGACAAGGTAGTGCAGTGGGTCAGTCCAACCCCAGTGTTTTGGCTTTCCATTTTGTGGTCTGATAATGTTATAGATGTTCAACATAGCATTTGGCAACTAGTAAATAAGGCTGATATGGATTTTTTTTCTCTGATGATGTTACAATATAAAAATTGCTAGAGAGCCTGACAATTAAGTATATAGTCAGTTTAAGAAAAAAAAAAAGGACATTTTTTTTTTAAACTTTATCAATCAGCTGTTGTAACTTGCCATTATTTTTAGGTTTATATTTTTCTGTCTCCTTTTGTTACATAAATGACTGCCTAAACCAGAAAAACGTACCTAGCCTCTGAGACTGGTCTAATATCATTACATATCTGCCATGATAATTTATGCCTAAAAATAATTTATTTCTGCAAAAGAGACTGTAGTGTGCCCAGAGAAAAGTTAAATGAACATGTTGGTCCTTTCTGGCCTAGATGTTGCATTTTTTGCAATGAATTTGCAAGCATGTAGTTTCCAGTGAGAATGGTTTTGCAGTCTAGACATTCTAGATTTGAAAAAAAAAATCCATATTATAAACATATGCCTTTGTATTAATTTATACAATTACATTTGCCTATAAAATTATTTATAGCTATGTAAATTAAAAGTACCATGTTCACTAAGTTGGTTTGGACATAATGTCAGATCTCCTTGGCTCCAATAATATATTTTTTCATTCTGGGTTTTTTTTCCCCTGCCTTTTTATTATTGGTGTGTTTCCTCTGTTCTCCAGACCTGGCAAATTCATGTAGTACTTCAAATAGTCCAAAAATATTATTGTTATTTAAATAAACCTCTTGATAGATTTTTCATTTCATCAAAAAGCCTGCAGTTTGCTGTGGTCTCACTGGCTGTACGTTTCTAGTAAGGGTCTTCTAAAGTCTTCTTAATTAACTTATCTTTTGAAATTGCAGAACCTATCTCCAAATGCCAATAAATGGTCTGGATGTTCAGGAACTTTCTAGGAATGTGCATTAAAACCTCTTTGCAATAGAAGGCAAAGTTGTTTGGCTCCAACAGGTTTAGATTTCTTGAATGTCTATGTTTGCCCAGTTATTACCAAATCAATTGCAAATTAAATCTGTGGACTGGGTTGCCAGTTATTAAAAGTCTGTATGTGTAAATCAGTGAGGCTCTTTAATCTAATTCCTCACTTCTGAAATCAAAATCCCATTTGAATCACAATCACATTCACCGTTTCAATTCTCTAATCACATCTTATTTCTCAAATACAAAACATATTTCTTCCCTTTTTCTCTTGTCCACTTGGATGCATTTGGGTGCTCTCTTTTAGGCCTGTATATTACGTCTGCGCTGAAGAGGTGTGAAGCTGATTTCAAAGGTTAATGACAAGCATTATTTTTTCCGTTAGCATCCGAGTCCTGTGCCACTGATATCACTGGTACTTCAGTGGGAAAACTATGGGAAGCAGCGTGGCAAAGCAATGCCGAGCGCCAGGGTGGCAGCTGTCTCCACTGCAGCGAGATTGTTGAGTGTTGTATGCAGCTCTGACAGCAGCACCACGTTCTGACGTGAGCTTTGCAGATAACTTCTGTCTGTGGTTGACTGGTTCCTTCCTTGACCTGCATTTAAGGGAGACTGTCCCTACAATATATTTTGTAGCTGATAATTTAAGCCCTGATGCTGCAATCTGTTTGTGGATGATATCAGACCTACAAATAGTTCCGCTTAGAAAAAATTACATGTATATTAAAATGTTCACAGAACTTAACTTACATTTAAATTATACCTTAAGGAGGGAAGAATTTTCCATGTGAAATTTCTTAATCACAACTATATAAGCATAAAGGTCTAATAAATTCTTCATGAGAACTGAAAAGAACTCCTTAAAGAAAACAATGATGTTTATGGGATGTATGAATAAATTTAAATTCAATAAAATATGGACAAAATCTTCACAGTATGTCTGTTGGTTTAATGGAGTTGTATCGAGTTACATCAGCTGACTGCCTGGTTCTGTAACATACCACAGAAGAACTATCGTTGCTAGTCCACTTTTGCCATCATCACATCTCTGGTTCTGCGTGCTTGATTGTGTATTCTTTTGGAATTGTTTAAGAAAAGATGTGGAATAGACATGTACAAACATAGAGTTCTTTGAAGGGACCCTGCTTTATAAATGAAATGGAAGCAGAAACTGTAGGTCTTTTTAAAAACAAGCAGCAGAAATCCTAATGATGCCTTTTACAGGTGAAATCAGCTCATTCTTATGTATTATAGGTACATATTTGCTCTTGTACTCTTAATTTTTGACCTGAAAGTGCTATAGCTCTGCTATTTCTTAGTTTCCACTTCCATTTCTTGTCTGTATTTTTTTTTCTCTTTTTCTTTTTTTTTTTTTGGATGTGAGATTACCTGTTACAGCTCAACAAACTTAACAACTTACCACTGTCCAAAGGGGAAAATCCCATTTTCTGCTACCCCCAGGCCTCCTACCCCTATTCATCAGTTTTGGCATTTGTTGTATCTTGCACTGAGATAATTTAATACATAAACCCAGTAAAAAAAAAAAAATTGTTTACTATTTATTTAGTTAATTTTCTACTAGGTTAGCGAGCTGGGATGGCTCACCACAGGCTCCAGTAAGTGTCAGAGCTGGCACAAAGGGGCAGGAAGGAACTTCATGACGGGGAGTATGGGGAAAGAGAGGAGAGCGAGACTCACCCCTTTTTCATTGCATTTCGGATGCCAGTCAAGATTAAGCCATAATACATAACCTGTCCTGGACTTAAATAGCAAAGATAGAGAGCTTCACTTTTCCCTTTGTTCACTTTCAGCTTTTTTGTCTTTGGTCTATACCCTTGAACGGTCATGTTTAACGTTCTGCCCTTATCTGTGTGCACCAGGACTCAAGCTTGATGTAAACATACCCTTCAAATCCTCTTCTAGATTCGGGTGTAAATCTTAATAACCTTTAGAGATAAATCTTTAAAGACCAGATTTACTTCCTTCCGCTTCCTTCCTAATTCTCACTTATTCTGTAGTATTTGTTTAGCTGATTCTACAATTATTTCTCATTTTTTTTTAAAAAAAACCCAAACTATTCTGAGGAGTGTCATAGACAAAAATATCTTTCATTAATATCCTGTGGGATTCTGAGTGCCTGATCCGGTCAGTCAAAGCAAAGAGTTTTTCTAGGTGACACTGAGCTTTGGAACATGACTGCAGTGTGTGTCATTGTTTTTCTGTTTAAAGACTACAAGCTGGAGCACCAGAATAGTGTAGGAGCCTAACTGCTGTTTTACTTGCCTAAGTCCAATAGCTATTCAACCTCTTTCTGATCTTCAAGTACCTTTACCACCAAATTTTGCCAGTGAAAGCTCTTTGTGTTTGCTGCAGGCATGTCCCTACAGAAGCCAAGAAGCTAGAAGGCTAAGACAAGTCCCACTGGGTTCGCTTAGAACTTGTGCCCCATCTCTGTCCTATGTAAGGCTGGATCTGGTCTGAGATTTTCTGTAGTCCTGCCCGTAGAAGTGTTCTCACCATTTACCATTTAGCTGCACTCCTCTGCTTGCCAGCTTTGTCTCATTTGCCATGAGTGAGTCTGAGCCATAAGACAGGATGGAGTCATTGCTCAGTAGGTTTCACCGGAGCTGTTGCATTGTGCATGAAAAAAATGATTGTCCCATGGGTAAAGAGAAGGAAAGAAGCAATCTCAGGTTGAGAGGCTGAAACATACACTAAAAACATGCAGGTGAATTCCCTTAACAAGCAAGCTATCAGGTAGCTGATGCACCAGAAAAGTGGTTTACAGCACAGAATCTGAAGAAGAAACACCTAAAAACCTCTAAAAAATGAAGCCTACTTCACATATTCTTCTCCCTAGCATTCAGTATTGCCTCCTAGACCAGCACAGTCCGTGCACAGGCTGCTGTGAATTTTCTTCCTAGGCATCTGCCTTCCTTGACACTGTATTGGGAGCGGCAGTGCTTTACTCAGAGCTCTGGATTCCGGCAGGAGCAGAAGGCCTGAGAATTAGGTGTTCTTATCGTGGCATCATCTGTGGTGAACCTAGTTTCAAACAGGAACTGTTTCTTCAGTTTCCTGTACAACATCAAGGACATGGTCAATAGCTAATTAATAAAATCTGTACTTGGACTGTAGCCAGGGCATCCTAAAGTGCTAAGAAGTAATGACTTTTGGTTCATATTTGCCGTTAATATTATAAACAAAGGATACAGTTACACCATTGTGATCAGCAGAAGTTCAAACACCAGGAGTTAGGCCTCTAAAAATCATGAGGTTACTTTAAAAAATAATGAGATTTTAAAATATAATAATTTGAGGCTTCTTTTTATTTGTCTTTCAGGTATTTTTTACTTTCTCAGGTGTAGTTCAATTATGCTTTTGAACTTTTTTTTTGCACAGGAGCTGAAAGCTTTATTTTTTTGATGAAAGACATTCTATTGTAAGCATGACTGGAAGTTGGAGCTTTGAGGAAACAACAAATATCTTTAGAGTTGGCAACAGTAAAGTAATTGTCAAGAGGAGAGAATCCAGTTTGCTGTAATACTTTCTGTAACTGGGTCACCCTGTTCATTCATTGGTTTGTTGCCAGTGTTTTCTGTTGTCTAAGTCACTTATGCTACGATAATTTGTAGCAGGCAGCAGAGCAGATAATGAGGAAGAAGAAGAGGAGGAGGAGGAGGAAGAAGGCTCAGAATCAAGTAGTCCTCCTGTTTCGTACCAGATGAAGCCTCCCCCGGAAGGATGTTGCACTACAGATGGTAAGAAATGCACTAACCATGCTGTCAGAAGACATTTGCCCTACAGAAAAAGGTAGGATTGGGGCCATTTCCCCTATAATTAATCAGAATGAGATAATCTATATGGTATAGAAATCCTAAAAATGTCAGTGTTCATTACCTGCCAGATAAAGCTGGATTGCTCTTGGTTGCTCTTATATTTGACAAGGTCTTTGCACAGTGTGTCAGATAAACATTTGTGTTGGAAGGCCTGACATGAGGACAGAACTTCTGTTCTCTTAGGCAACGTGACCTTTAAAAGGTTGAGTTTGCAGGCACAGTGTTTGCAAAAATGAATGTGGTAATTCTTATGACTTTATCATTGCTCTTTTCTACTTAAAGTATACCTCATTCAATGTTGATGTAAAAAGTATTTGAAAATTCAGGAAAAGCCAGTGAAATTCACCAAATATTGAGAACTATTATCTCCATTTTTGAATGTCTGACCTAAGTTATGATGATGTTAGTAAATAGTCTCATAAATATCTAGGTTGCAAAACATCATCAAGAGAAACTTCACTGTACATTTTCAGATTTTTATTTGTTTATTGTACTGGTAGCATCTGTTTATGGCTGACTGAAAGACAGGGAAGAAAATTATCTCTAAGTTTGCCCTTGACCTCAGAGGATACAACTTTGGTTTTCAGTAAAAAAATAGGAAGTCTTTTAATGAAGACAATTGGGAATATTAATAAAAAAAAAAATCTTGTCAACCTAAAATACATTGAATTGGTTTTTTTTCCTAGGTTTCTGCCAGGCTGGTAAAGATTTGAGACTGGTTTCAATTTCCAATGAACACATTGAGGTACCATCAGGGTTTTTACTTGTTGGTGCAAAGTCACCAAGTTTACCCGATCACCTTTTAGTGTGTGCTGTGGATAAAAGATTCCTGCCAGATGACAATGGGCGCAATGCCCTGCTGGGTAAGTGTCTGTGACTGCAGTAAGTGGATGCTTCTGTGGGCTACAATTAATAGCGAATCTTTTTTTGCAGAGTGAGTTCAGCAGATCTTACTTCCGTTCCATGTCTACGTTAATGCTCACTGGTGATGCACAACAAGATAACAACTCACAGCTGGCTATGTTTGCTTTGGAAAGATACAGAGTGAGCCAGTTCATTAGAAATGCTTCATCACCTTCTATCCGTTAGTCCAAGGCTAAAGTTGTTGTCCAACCCGTTTATGTCCTAGTTGCTGGAACTGCACATCTGGTAACTGGACTGGCTGAACTGCTGCCTGTCTCTTTCCAAATACTGAGATGGGCAGACTGTAGGTCTGTGAAGTGGAACTTTCAGACTATTACATCCAAGTAAACAGTCTGATTATAGTTTGGACTACAAAAATTTATGATCTTTTTGATTTATCTCTTTGAGACAAGGATAATATTCTCCACTGTGTTGGAACAGTAGCATGGGTTCTGGATCCTAATCTATGGCTTTTTGCAATTATCACAATATGAATAAATACAAATTATTAGAAGTCAAATTTTTTCCTATTTGTGTAATCTGGTAATACCATGGATTTGAATAATACTGTTTGTAGGATACTCCAATTTCTTGCTTTTCATCTGTTTAAAAGTCTAGCTCATGACATAAAACTAGGTCCTTCCATTTTTATTATAGTCTTTCTGATGACCATCAGCCTCATCCAAATCAACCCAAATAGACAAGATCTGCTGTCATGTGCATGAATGAAATGAATATTGTTGTTATTAAAATTGAATAGTTTTTATATTGGGAAAAGTGATATATTATTGGAGAAGAACTCTTAGATACTGTTTTCTTAGTTAGTTAACCCAAAAATGTTCCATTGTGTATTTGTGTACCAGCCTGAGCTTTAAATAGCAAGAAGAAAACATTTGTCGTGTCTTTTAACAGTTTTCTGTGACAAACACTGAGGGATATGACATGAACTCAATTGTTATCTCATGAGCAACTGTTCAAGGCATTTGGGATGACAGCATAGTGTGAAGGTGCATAATGGAGTTCTATGTACAGTAATTTCTTTCCTCATGTGATCTTGTGGAGTTGGATTGGTCACAGTACATTTGACCAGTGATTGTAAAAGAATTAAGAGGGTTGTAAATCACCCACGTGTTGTCATTTTAAAGATAAAGACAGGAATGTTGTACCACTCAAGTCATTCAGTGCCAGCACTATTAACAGCTTAAGATCCTTAGGCTGTTAGCAGAGAGGAAGTAGTGCATTTGTTAATTGCATGCTAAACAAGAACAGAAAAAGGCAACAGGAACATAACTGGGAGGTTTTTATGCTACTTGCATCCTCAGCATGCTTATTTAATACATTTTCGTTTCCTGATGCCATTTAAATGCTTATTTTTAGCTGTTGTTACACACTTAAACACCAGTGAATCATGTTATTTTGCAAATAATTTTAGTAATTCTGTAGGATTGCTTTTATGTATTCTATAACAAGCTCAAATATGAAAGAACTTACATGGTTTAAGATCCAGAGTCTTCATGTGGAAGCTGGAAATAAAATAATGTTCCCGGTCCCTAATCTAATAAAAAACCACAATATCTCTTATTGACATGAGGATAGCATGCTGTTCATACAGTAGATCATACTGTAGATAGAAATGATTGTTTGATTCTGGTTTTCGCACACTAATGCAAGACAAATCAAGGTAAGTAAAACTAGAAGTAGACATGAATAGCCTCACGGTCTCAGATCCATAGGGAGATAAAAGACAGAAACATTCTTGCTTTAAGTTCTCTGTCTATTAGTACCACACAGTGACCTCTGTCTTGTGATAGATTTCAGTTGAAAACATTTCATATGAAGGAGGGAAGCTCTTTTTGTTGTCTTACTTTTAAAGATAGGGTAGAAAGCTTATTTTTGGTATTCTGAGTTTAGAATGTTCTCCTTCAAACATGTTGGCCTTTTCAGACAACATAGAGAGCGATCCCTTCAAGCCTGTCTAAGTTTAAAGGGAAATTGAATTGGATTCATTTTGAACTGAAACAAGCTGTCATCATGACTCAGAGTCTGCCCAACACTTTTGGGAAGGATTATTGGTGATACAGGCACATCACCCATAACCCTTCAACCTCATTGCTTTTTTTGTAATTTCATGTTTTTTTCTCTTAATAAACTGTGTTTTTGTAAGGCAACTTTTACTCAGTACTGTAGATTTTTTCCAAAACAATTTATTTGAAAGGAAAAGACGCTAATGAATTACCCAATAGTTTCCTGATTTCTCATGGTCTGCCTGCAGATGTTTGTGAAGATGCCTGTGGAGCGTACAAAAATTCCAGAAGAAAACAGGAAATGTCTCGGTAGTTTCCGGGCCAGCTTTTGACTTATGGCCTTGTTCCCATTAGAGGCTGTTGATATGCCTCTGGGGCATGTGCCAATTTATTGATTATGCTAATAAGTTGTCCCACCATCAAGGCATATGTGCTTGTGATTTGAAAGTAATTTCTGTGGGAGGTTGTTTTGTTTCTTTGTTTTTACAATTGACATATTATTCCATAGAAAAACCCTCAACTTTCTGGAAAAGCTTATATTATTGCCAAGCAAAAAGTTTTCAGTGTCTGAGCATGTACCTTGTATGATTCTGTAATCAGGTTAGATTACAAGTTTCACTACTCTGCAAAATAGATTCAGCTTTTTGTCTTTAGGAAGCTGTTGCCTGGGGTTTTTGCGACCTAAAGGAATGCTTAGATGGAGCAAGCACTTCTGTGATAGTGTGATATTTATTATTTCCTAATAAAAGCAGTGAACGTACCACTCCCAAAGGTTTTTTCTCTTTTGAATTTTTATCCCAGTTCTTACTATTAAGGAGGGTCTCTCATGATAAACAAAGAAGCTATTCACCCATCATTTTCCTTCCCAAAAGACCAAACAGCTGCCCACTTTCCTACAGGGAATAAGAAATCCTTTTTTTTTTTTTTTCAGTGGGCCCCTGAGGTCAGACTGACAGAGGAAAAGATTAGTTTGCTTGCATTGTAAGTTGTGTGTAAGATGAAAACATTGTAGTATAAAATACTGCAGCTGCTTCTGTTAAAATGTACAATGTTCTGTTGACCTTTGTAATAGTAGTGAGTTTTGGAACAATGGAGCTTTCCAGCTTGATCATATTAATTTAATTTCTTTTTTAAATTTAGGACGTCAGTCTTCAAATGGAGTGGTATTGAGTAGGTGGCAAAAATGTGGAGCATTGTCAGTGTTTGTGTGCTTTTTCTTGTGAGAAGAGCTGAGAAGAAGAAATGCTTTTGCTGAAAAGATGAAAATATAATCATTCTTTGTCTTAGGCAAGCTGCCAACTTTACATAAAAAATATAAACATTAATTAAATGTCTGTTATTCATTTAAAAGAGAAATTGGAAGAAAAATTTCTGCCAATTTATGAAAGATTAGATTATGAAAGATTAGATTATGAAATATTAGATGGATATCCTCCATCCTGAAGTCCGCTCTTTATCTCTAGCGTAAGCTTACTGTTGATCCAGAGGAACCGTTTCCCCAGTGAGAAGGTAGGTCAGGTTTCATACCCTTTTAGTCCAAGGTCCTTCTTCTGACCACAAGGTCCCTACTGTAGAAGAGCTTTTTAAATTAGGGGCAATTGGTCATTGTGATGTGAAGCAAATTCAAGCAAATGCGTATGATAAAATACCAAACTCAATCAAATACCTTCTGATTAAACAGTCTTCAGAGGCTAACAGCCTTAAGTCACTACTGGCCTGAGTTGGGTATGAACTGGTGACCTAAAGGTGAAAGGCTTTTAGCCCTTCAAACTCCAGGCATTGATTTCTAATTGTCTTGTGAAATCAATCCCATGACATAGATATATTGAGTCACCTTATGGCTGCCCCGACTCCCCTGACCTTTGTCCTCTCTATAATGTGTGGAAGAATATTCAATGCAGCTTGTTTATGAAACAGGCTGTCCCCTCTGTCAGCTGCTGCCTCAGTACACATGGCACGTGAACAGGGCATTCGGAGAAAGAAGGATGAGGAAATGTTTGGGTTCTCTGTGTTACTCAATCTGCTACATAAAGTGCTGTGAGCAAGGTTGGCAGAGCCTGCAGTGAGTAATGATTGAACAGCATTTCATTGCGTTGGAATTACAAGATCATGCTGTGTTCTACCTGTGATGGCAGGGCTGAGTAGTATTAATGAAGCAATGGCTGTCGTCAAAGAGTGTCGGTCAGAATGAACGGGATGAAAAACAGTGTTGGCAGGAGCTTGCAAGAAAGGACTCTTAGTCTGACTTAGAGAGCTGGCGAAGTTTGAGGTGAAAGATGATAGCTTGGCTTAAAAGGAATATTTAAAAATAAACTTCTAAAACGTTCTCCAAGGACTTTTCAAAACAAGTGGACATCTTAGATCTGTTTAATCCTTACTAGGCCTTACCTGGGTGCTATACACAGTGTAAACTAATTCCCAGTAGACCTCACAGAGTTAAAAATAGTTGATTAGAGCAAAAGGTTATTTCAGGTAGAAGTTATTGCTAAATCTGGTTTAGACAGGCTGTGATTTACAAAAGTTACCAATACTGTCTAATATGAAGTCCACATGAAAAGATTTTATGTCCACTCACCAACTTCTATTGAACAAATGTTTCTACCTGTGGTTTTGGCAGGCTGCTGGACACTCCCAGCAAAATTATAAAACTTAAAAATGGGTCAGGTTTTTGCTTTTGCTTTTGAAAATGGTCCCCTCGTGCTTGTCTTTGAAAACAGGGCTTATAAGGGCTTATAAGTGGCAACCAGGCAAAAATTGCAGTGCTGCTGGTCATGCTCAATGTGCTGCCAAATGTATGGGAACTTTTCATTTACCAGCAGAAGCACTTTTCATGATTTCTTAATCTGCATAAAATGCATGCAAACTCTACAGCTTTTGCCACATCCGTTCTAATTTTGTTTCCTTTTGTTGTTGCTTTTATTGCAGCTACTGAAGGCTCTGTGAAGTTAGACAGATGCTTTTGTACTGACTGATATACCACAGAGGATTCTGCAGAGTCATGACTTGTCTTGATTTTATGAGTCATAATGACCTTTATCATCCTACTGACCAGGATCAGAGAGATAATAGGCAGCTTTCAATAGTTGTTAGCCCTTGTTCCCTTGGATACCAGACCAATTTCCACATGAACTTAGGTTTTTAATAAATTCTTCTGAACCATTTGAAAACTAATGAAAATGCTTATTTTGTAAACCAAGCAACAGGTGTTTACAAAGCATTATATTTCAGTGCTTGTATTTTACAGAAGGATAAAGGTATTGACCATTAATTTGAAAACTTAATTTGTTTGAAATATGTTACTGAAATAATACTTTTCATAAATGGCTCTTAATTTTATCTACCATATTACTGATCCTTTACTCCGGTTATTTATTTCCAATGTTATTGTCCATATGTTATGTGAAATACATTTCCTTTATTGTTGCCAACTTCCAAGGGTGAAGACACCTTTGCCATTTCCATTCCTGTGATGACACATAAAAATGTTCATTAGGGGTGATTGAAATAAAAGAAAACTTCGTGCTTCAAGTCATGTGTAGGGAACAGAGAGAAAGTTTCCATGGGGAAATTGCACACTGTAGGACTTCTTTGTAGATAATAACTATTTTCAGACAGTTGCGTTGGTCTGATGTGAGATGAAAATTTCTTGGGAAATACTTTGGAAAATGGACAAAAATGTTGTTTAAGAATCACAAGGCAGATAGTCAGATGTGCAAGGAATGCCCTTTATTTATGGTGATGATGATATCACCATCATGAGCCCCTCATTGCGGCTCAAACTGTGTATCTCAGAATGAGAGGAAATGGCAGTATCCCTGGAAATGCCCCATCAAGCCTTAGTACAATAACGTTTACGTGCAAGGACTGTGTCTCTGTCATGTCTATAAAGTTGCAGACACTTTGTTTCCGTAATCATAAATAGTTTAAACTGCTGTGAAGTGCTAACACAATCCAGTCATAACTTGAGAAAGCGACTTTAAATTAATAGCCCGGGAAGGCTTTAGTATTTTTTCCTCTCTAAAAAAGTATCTGTTGTAGGATACTTGGTACTTAAATATACTTGGGTCCAATTAAATATGGTAGATTAAATGTACTTTATTTCTTGAGACCTAATTGCATGTTTAATTTCAACAAAAGCTGAAACAGAAGTGAAGCATATACTTTCTGGGGTGTTGAATAGGGCTGGGGTTAAGTATGTGATTCATTACTCTTTAGTCAGAAACTTCTTGGTTTAATATTTCACAGGTATTTCACATAGGAATTGTGATCTTTTTCTGGTGGGACAAAATGCAAAATATGGCCTATTTTAATTGTTCTGTAAATGTGGGGCTCTGTTTTTCCAATCTGGTAGCCAAAGTGCAATACAGTGGACTTTTGTAATATTTTTTGGAGGAAAATGTTAATAAAAAGTTCACTTTGTGAAAAAAATATAAATACAGCTTTTCTACAGGGAAGAGTTGTGTTTGGATATTATTAATAGTGACTCACCTATCTCATTGGATTATATGTATTGTTTATTTTATCAGGCTTCTCTGGCAATTGTGTTGGCTGTGGCAAGAAGGGTTTCTGCTACTTTACAGAGTTCTCAAATCACATTAATCTTAAACTGACCACTCAGCCCAAGAAGCAGAAACACTTAAAGTATTATCTGGTCAGGAATGCACAGGGAGCTCTGACCAAAGGATCTGTAATCTGCTGGAAAGGGGCAGGTAAGATAATGAAGCTGTCTTCCTCGAGCTCTGGTTTTCATCATCCAAGCTTAGCTATCACAGGGACTGGTGTCTGTGTAAAACCTAAGACAGATCAGTTGAAAGAAAGACTCTTTAAAGCTCAGTGATTACTAGAGCAGCTGTAAAAAGCAATTGACTGGCCTAATATGAGGATGGCATGTCTGAAGACATCACTTCCTCCCTTCCAAGTGCCGTAGCCTGTAATTCATTCATGTGTGAAATTATCAAATCAAATATGCAGAGAAAAAGCAAATGCCACTGTTGTCAGGGGATAAGAAGTTGTTTTTTTTTTTTTTTTTGTTAAGAGTTCAGAGGCCGGCAGTCTTCATCCAGCACCTGCTCAAGCACATTGTTTCAACTGCCAGAAAGTTCGGGGCTCTCGGGAAGCACCTCCAGTGAGCCACTCCCAGCCGCAAACCCGAGTGCTCCAGCTGGGACTCAGCAGACAGGTACTGCTCAGAAGGAAAACGTGCTGGCTTACCACCTACTCTTACTCTTCTATGCATGCTTATTTGTGTGTACTTGTGGGAACGGAAAAACAAACAAGTAAGGGCACTACCACATAAAATAAAACAAGTTGAATAGATTTAGAGATATATTACAAATAAAAAAAACAATCATACTTTGAAGGCTTCTTGCTGTCCATTTTTCCCCTTGAGTTTATGTGTAAAAGGTTAGCAAATAATAAAATAGGTGTTCTGCAGCTTGCTCATAGCTAAGGCAAACCAAACATTTTTAAAAGCCATTATTTTTAAAGTTACTGAGAATAGATATTACATTCCTCCAGCTGTTGCTTGTCTGGTCACAGATGACAAATGTTACAGGAGCCAGTGTAGTTTCAGCTTTTTCTTCTGATCCAGTCTATTTTATATTATGACCAGAATCCTCTTTACTGCAGGCATTATCATAGAATCATGCAATCATAGAATGGTTAGGGTTGGAAGGGACCTTTAAAGTCCCTAGTGATCTAGTCCAACCCTCCTGCAAGGAACAGGGACATCTTCATCAGCTTACAAGCTTCTGAGTTTTTTTTTTCTGCTGAGGAAGATGGCTTGAATATAAAAAAACCAAACTATTGATCAGTATCTGTAACTTTTTTTGTATTAAAAATTCTTTCTGAAACATTTACTTTTCCATTACCTTGACATAAATGAAAGGATAACAGGCTAGAGCGATGTCTCTGAGCTTCTTCATAATGAAAGAGCCCTTTAGTGTCCTTGACTGTTACAGAGGTTCATACAGGAGATCTGAGGCGTTTCTGTTGGTGGTCATACTCTCTCTGAGAGTCAGGAGGCTGTTAAACAGTTGTGATCTGAAATACTGGTACCACTCCAGAACAAATCATTAATCCCTTTATAATAGCAAATTAGCATTTTTGTGTCAGGTTACATATATCTATAAAAGCTACATTAATAACAAGCATATTAGGCTTGAGAAAACGTCTCTTTTTGATGCAGTTAAAAAGAAGCTTGGAAAGAGAATGACAAATTGGAATGGAGGCTTAGGAGATTTTTGGTAAATTTTAAACAAAATTAGCTCACTCTTTTAGCTGGATCTTGATTAAACTTCATGTAAGAGCTGGGGTCCACCTGCAAAGAAGCTAAAGGATCTGACATATGTATTTAATTGCAGAATCAGATTTTACCCAGGCACTTGATTGGGAGTCAGTGATAATCTGGTATGAGATCAGAAGTAGGTTTGGTTTATTCAGCGTTGCATTCACTCTGAGCAGATCCTGATGGCTCTGTTAAAGTAAATGATCAAATTATCAGTTTAATATATCAACTGGTGATCTTGAAATAGAAATATTTAATGTAAATACTTTCTTTTTTTTCTTGCCAGCTGCAGCCGTAGATCACATCCCTTCCACAGCAGCATTCAGCTCAGCAGTTTATAATGGCAAGGAATCACCTAAACAGCAGTTAGTGAAAAATAACCTGTCTGCTCTGACAAGACCTTCGGTGTTAGGTATTTGTATTGATTTGTTGTTTAATAACCCTAAATTCTGTATTCCATGGGTATAATAGAAATTACTATTCCCTTTCAAGTTCTTTCTGACCATAACACTTTTTTTCTATGTTAATTTTCAGAAAAAAAAAAGTTTATGTGTTTTCAGCCATAGCTTTGTTACAGTTCAGATTATTAACTGGAAGTTTTTCATTATATTTACAGTTTATTCATTTAATAGAAGTACAGACTAGATTCTGAATTCAGGTTCTTAAAGAATGTGTCACTTTGCACCAATCTCACCAACAGGTTTTGTGAAGGGAATGATGAGTAATCATTCATAGGATAATTCCGATGTTGCAGTTCACCTTGGGCTGGAGCACTAGACATTGACAACTGGCTCCAAATAAAAGAAAGTAACCTCACTGCACCATTATCATCATGATTGGTGTTAATTGTTTTCTATCACAAACTGTATTTTGTGTCACTGACTTGCTTAAGCAAGAAAGTTAGTCTTCACTATGGCTAGAAACATGCTATAGCTCTATTTCGGAATAAGTCTTCCCAAGTTTCCCTACTGGCATCATGGACAAATTCTTTTTCTCTGCCCGTTCAGATTCTTGATGTCTTTCTTCCATGCAACAACATATTCTTGCCAATTCATTTCAGATGGATTACTTTCACATATCAACATATGAAAGAGTTCTTTGGGAAAGAGTACGGCATTTTCAAATAAAAAAAAGTATTTATATTGCACTATCTGTCTTCTGACTTCGGTCACATCATGCCAGGGAATGAAATGAAAGACTGAGTAGCACAAATGGCTAACTACTGCCCTCACGTGTTAAAAGTTTAAAGGACAAAGTCATAATTGAAAACGTGTATATAAGGTTTATTTTTCAAGTGAAAACCTATTCTAGATCTGAAGACTTTAGGTTTATTTTTAATTTTAATATATTTTGCAAAATTTAAACCTCCTTTTTATATAAGATTCTTATTTGGTCTTGGATTTTATGTGAGACTAACCATTCTACCAGGAGATAACAGCCTTGTCAGTGTGAAGTAGTGTTACGAGCTCTGCGTAGTCATGTCCAGAAATAGAAACGGCTCAATTCTGCAAGATGCTGAGCAATTCCTGGAGGACCATTGAGTCTCAATAATTAGAAATACCTGATGTTAGTGGAAGCTCATCATTCTAGGAGTCTGCAGGAGAGCACAATGAAGTTCAAGAAATTAATGAAAGGAAATTAATGAAATTAATTTTCAGGAGCTCTAGAAAAACAGGGAGAAAGTTATGTTTTTACAGACAAAGGTGTTGGAGCTACACATGGAGAACAGGAAAGTGCAGAAGCTATTTGCTAGGAGTTAATATGGAATGAAATAAAACCAAATATGGTAAACAGCAAGAGGTGGCAAAAATCCTGCAAATAGGAATACTGTTGAAAAGAAATCAGATCTTTATTAATATTACCCTGAAGCCCTTGAGAATTTTATTTTGCAATAAGTTACATAAAACACTGTCATATTCTGGAAAGGAGCAAAATGCCCACACTTATAAGAATTCCTAGAACATCTTATTCTTAGTACAAAGTAAACATTGGTATAAAATAAGTGAAGTCTACCTAGATAATTAGAAGTTCTCTGCACCAGCAAGTTCCCAGAAATTTCAGCTGACATAGCAGAGTAAAATATAAAACATAAAAAATTATTATACTCGTGGAGTTGACCCTATCTACCACAGTACTTAATACACACATTCAATCTATCAAAATATATTGAATTACCATGTACAAAAATCAATATATTTTATTCTAATACTTTTCTGAAATATTACTGTTATTCAGGCACTTTAACAAATTCAGGGCCTCCAAAAAAGCGTCATAAAGGTTGGTCACCAGAATCTCCATCATCTACTGAAACTTGGAACTTGCAACTCAACCCACAGATTCCAAACAGAATTAAAAATGGTAAGCTGTACCCAAGATAACGATAATGTTCATTTCACAATTCAGAAAATAATGCAGGAAAGGAGGCGATATTTTAAAGATGCATGCAGATTCACCTTAGAGTTTTGAAAGGTGTTTGATACCTACATGCTCACCTACGTTTAGGTGCTTCATTTACATTTATTTCTTTTTGAGGCCATGAGCTTAACTCTCATTAGGATCCCGTCAACAAGTCATTATTAATAAACTCCCACAGGTGCCCGTGTCCATCTTTAGACACTGAAACACCTTTGGGATACTAAAATTAGTGTCATAAGTCAGGTCAAGGTACCATCCATTGTTTCAATTATTTGTCACAGTGTTCTTGGCACTTGGATTTTATAGTCTAGATACAGACTAGAGTGAATGCAGTGAAATAAGCCCGCATTCCCCAAAATGATTTATTTTAATGTGCTAATGTGTTTAAATTAAAATTACCGAACAGAAGTTACGATTGAGTAAACATTGAATCTTAATTTTTTCTTTCTTGCTATAGCAAGAAAACCTATTTAGAATCAGTGAAAGTAAATATACCGTACTGAATACACAAGTCATAACTTTTTGTGCATTGATATCACATAAGTTTCTGTATTTTTGCATTCATACCTGGAACTGTTTGTTTATAAACATTTCAAAATCTTTAGATGCATGTGTGATGTTCAAGGTCACCACAAAATAATTAGTTCTTCAAGAAAATTAGCATAATAGTATGGGTTGTAGTAACAGCTTATGAAACGTGTGATGCAACCATAAAAAGCATTTAACACTGATATTAAATGTGGATATGAGATGATGCTGAATTACTTTTCTTTGAGGAAATCATTATTAGATTGGACTCCAGTAATAATATGTCTAAAATCTTAGATGGAGGAAGCCTATCGTCTTTACCACATTCTGCTTTGGTGGGACCAGCCTCATCTCCGATGGTGGGCTCAGGAGAACCGGTCTCAGTTCCAGAAAATTTACTGAAAATCTGTAAAGCAAAGCCAGTTATCTTTAAAGGTAAAAACCCCAAGCCCCCAACAAGACATTATATCTTTTTTGTAAGAGGTGTAAAGATACGTCCTACTGCTAAACACTGTTAAAGCTGTCAATTTAAAAAGGTTTACTAGTAAAACTCTTTAATACATACATGGGAAATTATGAAATTAATGTGATGTGTATGAACATTTTTTATTTTGTAGGTCATGGAAACTTCCCATATCTTTGTGGGAACATTAATGATGTGATAGTGAGTCCTTTGTTGTACACCTGTTACAGAAATTCACAGTCTTTATCTAGAGCATATGAACAATACGGCGCCTCCACAATACAGCCCATTTCAGAGGAAATGCAGCTCTTACTGACCGTCTACTACCTTGTTCAACTAGGTAAGATAATTTACATCCAGATAGACTGCAATGAATATGTTACATGCTGGCAAATGAGAAAGGGAATATTAGGGCAGGACAGTACTTCATACCAGTCTTAGGACATGTGATATTAAACAAATTAATCTGTGGTAATGAAACAAAACTACATAATTAGTTCTTGAAGACCAGACAGATTTAAATATAATTATCCAAAGTTCATACTATAATCTGGGACCTCAGCAACTAAAAATTAAAAAATGTAAAGAGCTGTAATTCAGTGCTCTTGCATACAATCTGTTGTTTAGAAGTAGGATTATGCTGAGATAGGCAGCATTCAACCTCTTAAATATTTCTAATTACTGATACTAAGATTCCAATTAGGGCAGCTTTACTTGAGTATCACAAAGGCACTTCAAAATGAAAAATTTGATTCACATCTGCTAAAGGCAATAGATTCATGCATGCATAAATCTGAAACATTATAATCTCTACAAAAGCACATATTTTGAAAAAAAATGGGTTTAAGTCAACAATTTTGTTTAATTGTTTAATAATAATACGTTCCTTTTAATTATTTTTAGCCTCAGACCAGGTGCCTTTGATTGAGGATTTGGAACAAATATTCATGCGTTCGTGGCGGGAGTCACACCTGTCTGAAATCCGTCAGTACCAACAGGCTGTTCCACAGACCTTTCCTCAAGTGCCCAGCCAGATCGCACCAGTGACTTCAGCCCAGCTCCCCTGGCTGGCAGGCCTCGCAGCCAGCTCCTGTAACGATAGCGTCCACATCATTGAGTGCAGCTACTCTCTGGCTGAAGGGCTTTCAGAAATGTTTAAGCTGCTCATTGAAGGAAAACTAATAAAGACAAACTATGTGGTGATCATATGTGCCAGTAGAAATCGAGCCATTGATTCCTGCATTGTGATAACAGGTGAGATCCTAAGGATGTGCCTCCAGGCAAAAGAGAGTAATTCAATGCTCTGAGGAGTTTGGTTGGAGTTTCAATAAGCTGCCCCACAATGCAGAGCTCTGACCAACAAGTAATGGGTTTTAATGCTGCACAGTTGAGTCTTTCCCCAGCAAATCACATTATGCCTGCATTACCCGTTTTCTCACCAGGGCATTCCAGCCAACACTACCACAAACAAGTACTGGTGAGTTACAGCACATGTTGTGCATAAAGCTCTCCTGCTCTGTGTGACTGGGATACTACTGCAAGCAGAGGACCAAACATTTTCTTAGCTTCTAAAAGATGGTCTTTCAATGTCATTCCCTTTGACAACCTGTTGAGGGCTATGCTGGTAATTAAATAAATTATTTGAATAGCCATTCAACGATTCATTATGATGTAAGATAACTGACAATTCCTTTAACTATTTAGATGCTCTTTTTATATACTGCATCAACAAAAATCTATCTTACAGGTGTCTGGTGCCTACCTGTATAGGAGAGAGAAAAGACTAATCTCTGCCATTTTTGTGTGTGTGGTATCCTTTTAGCTGAGTAGTATTTTTATTATGACTTAGAACATTTTTACTTAAATTTGAAGTGCTTTCAAAATTACTTTTTTGTCTTTTAGGAAAGTATCAGGCAAGAGTTCTGTCTGAGAGCATGCTCACTCCTTCAGACTACCAAAAAGAAGTTAACTATCAGCTGGTCACAGGGAAAGTGGAAACTCTGGGGTCCTTCTTTAGCACACTCTGCCCAGGTACCTAACAGGTTATAAAGAAGCATGTTTCCAGGTCCCTGAAACTTTTAAATCTGAGAAAATAGCTGTGCTCAGTACCTTTCGAGAAGCAAGACATTATTAGTAATATATAAAAAATGTTATGAAAGTACGTTTGAATTGAAATTCCTCCTTAAAGTGTGAGTTTCTAAAATCCCTCAGTTTCATGAAAATATGCCAGCAAATACCTACACATATTATTCTTAGCTGTGCAAATCCATCCATATATTATGCAAATACATCCATATGAGTGTATAAATTCTTTTTCCCTAAGCACAGAATTTGTTTAGACCATGATAGAACAGAGTTATTTTATCAAAGGAAGGATTTGTCCTTTCAGCTTGCCGTGCTGTGAACCTGATCATGATGCATGGGAAAGAGAGGAAAATTGCAGAGAGCCAAGGCTACTGGATCGTTTTTTAACTGAGTGTACTGAGGATCACTACAGGCAGGATTATCTGGGGATAGATCCAGCCACATGGAAAGTTAAACTGTATCACACAACTCAAGCAAATGTAGCATATTTGTCAGTGTTAATGGGATGTCACGGTCCCCTTTGCATTCACATCCTGTCGGTAAATCTGTAGTAGGTCACAAGAATCCTTCTGGATGTGTTGTGATATTTTGAGTGCTCCCTCAAGGGAAACTTGTTAGTTATATTAGTGTTTCTGCTCTTAGTATCTTCGAAGTATGGTTCTCAAAATCACTTTTGCTATTGCTATTTTTTTGAGCAGAACAAGTAAATGAGCGTCCTAAAAATAGTTGTCATCTATATCCACTGGATTGCACTTCACAGGGCAGCCGCTGCCTTTCTGAGCTCAGCACAAACATGTTCAAACATCTTTTCAGCTGCTGGGAAAACACTAAATACTCAGGACAGGCATGCTGTATTCTCTGCATGGCTTTCATCTGTAAGCAGGGCCCCTGCTGAATAGAATAGGATATATTTACAGATATGCATAGTTCAATAAAACATATCTTGCTTGCTTCAGCATTGCATGTAGCTACAAAATTAATATTTCTCTTTCAGCTTAATAGGGAATTATTTTTTCTTTCTGTCTCTCAAAAATGTTAAAGATTTAAAAATATTTATCAGATTTGCCAAAGCTTCTTGTAATCCTTATTAGAGGACTGTATAGCTCCATGGTCTGAATATAAACTAAGCCAGTTTCATGCCTTTGTTGCTGCTGATTTGTGCCAGGCCTTGAGGCGTTTTCTACCATCCTCCATAAATGTCCTAGCCACTGGTCTGCAGAGTTGGTCTGTCTCTATCTGACCTGATTTGTATTTTATTAGTGATATGCCATAAAAAACAGATGCAATAGAAAATAAAAAGAGGGTTCCTGTATACAACAGCCAATAAGCCAAATCAAAATCAGTATGAAATGCAGGTCTTATTAACGTTGATATTTATTCCACTATCCCTTCAATTTTATAGAGGGTGACATTGATCTTTTGCTGGAGAAATTTTATCAGGAAAACCAAAGGCACATCTCTTCATCACTTTCTGCTTCAGTGAATAAACCAACAGCACTGAATGGAACTGGAGCAGCTGCATGTACAAGTAAGTAACGAGGATTTTCTAAAGAGGTAACAAGAGTAGGGTGCTTGAGACTGGTCTCTAAGTGTGCAGTTAGATCCATCTGAGTGGAGTCCTAGGCTCTTAACGTTAAAGATCCTGAGGAAAACAGCAACCCATGTCTTGGGATATTCAGCTTGCAGACATTTAAGAGACATATAGGACCAAAATGCCCAAATGCAGAAAGATTTCTTTGCATATTCCATATAGATTTTCATAAACTGGAGCTCCTGTTCATAAGCAAAGTACCTTAATGAGTAGATCAGTTATTCCTTGCCATGCTCTATCATTTTGCATTACATTAGGCTTTGGGCATGTATCTTAACAGAATTTTGCCTTTTTCCAGGTTATGAGATTGAACGACATCAGATTCGTCCATTCCAGCTAGCAGTGGCTCAGAAGTTGCTGTCTCATATTTGCTCAATTGCTGACTCCAGCACTCAAAATCTTGATTTGGGTTCCTTTGAGAAAATTGATTTCTTGATTTGTGTTCCACCCTCCGAAGTGACTTATCAGCAGACTTTGTTTCATCTCTGGCACTCAGGTGCTCATTAGTTAGCTTTATTTTAAACATACTGGAAATTGTTGAATGCATTTGTATCTGAAAATACTGACATTTATTCCATTTCTTTAGGTATTTTATTAGAACTTGGATTAGAAAAAGAACATCTTACAAAGCAGAGGGTGGAACAGTATGTTATGAAACTAGATGCAGAAGCCCAGATTAAATTCAAAGTCTTTTTGCAAAACTCTATGCAGAATCCACATACACTGTTTGTCCTAATCCATGATCATGCACACTGGGATCTAATGAGGTAAGAAAACTGTAACTTGTTTTTAGAGAAACTGTTCTTGTTTGCATTAGATCTCAAGATCAGCTTTCTGATTTATCCCTTCCTTCATCTTTGTTTGCATCTTTCTGCTAACTCTTTCTTCCCATGAGTTGAATAAACATATTTTCTTTTAAGGCTCTTCATGACTTGTTCTTATCCTGCTTATTATATTATGCCTCAGTGGAACATTGCAGCTTTCCTTGCTCATCATTCTTACCATCTTTCAGGCACAGCTATTGTTTTTTTGGCTGGCTGTCGTTTGCTCAAGGGAAAGCTTCCTATGAAAGTACACAGACCTCATTATCCTCTGTCAGTGTCCCCTGGGCTGTAAAACATGCATAAGTCCTCCACAGTGAGTAGACAACTAGTGAGCCAAGACTGCTGCTTATCTTTTTAACTGATTGGAAATCTTCCAGTACAATGTTTTTTTTTCTATTCAAAATCACTGATTTGTAAGATTTGAAAGCTTCTCTGGCTATGGGTAGACTTCTTGGGGAAGTAGGGAGGTTTCTGTCCAATGTTTACCAAGTTCCTCATCAGCTCACTTGTGTAACTCATTGCTTCCCTCACAGAGCCCTGTTTCCTTGGCTTCTCAATAGTCTGCCTGCTGAGAAGTTGGACTGCTTTTTCTCTCTGGCTCCTGAGGCACTAGGGAGCTTGGAGAACATACTGAATTCCAGAAACACCAACATATTCCAACTTTGGGAGCACTGTAGTGTTTCTGAAACCAAGGACTGGTGTGTTGCTTGTGAATGAAAGGACAAGGTCTTGTCTTTCACACTGGTTAAGAATGATGATTTTCACCCAAACTTTATTTTTGCATGTGAGGGTTTCCTTTTCAACTCCTCTGTATCTTAGGAACTTACATGACCTATTAGAGCTGTGGCAGCCTTTACGGCCTTTACTCATATAATATTCTTGAGTGGTAGGGAAGTACCTGTATTGCTGCTTAACTCAGATATTTTTTCCTCTTATCTAATGAAGATATGTAAGTGACAAATATTTAAGTGACTATTCTGCACAGCAGGATTCATGCCACCTAAGTCAATTAAATGGGTGCCTAAAACAGGAGTGTAATTTCCTGGAATTGCCCATATAGTCAGAACAGAGACACAGGCATCTGTGAGGGCTGACCTAGGTCATGGGTGGACACAACGGTTTCTGGAGTTACTTATCTCTCTCTGCTAGTACCAGATGGAGCTTGCAGTGACTAGGCTTGTAGCTTAGTCACTGCAGGTAAATGCTGAAAATTAAATAGCATGAATTTGGACAGAAGTTTTACACTGGAGCAAGGAACTGGCTGTAGGTGTTCCATGATACTGACATTTGCCCTAACAATAATTATTCTTTCCTTTGATAATAGCTCTATCACAAGTAGTTTCCCTCGGCTTTTCTGTCATACTGACTCACTGTCTGTCATTTTCTATCATGATTTTTGTAGGTATGAAATATATTTTCTTAAGAGCAACACTAACAATCTGGCCAAAGTTACTACTGTGTGTCTGTTGATAACTGCCAAAACACCAGCTTTCTTTCATCCTTCATCTCTCATATTCTGGTAGCTGTAAGGGACTGGTAATTTGCTAGCTAGGGAGCTTATCAGACTTACAGAAATGTTCAACTGCAGTGAAACAATTTGCGTTTCTTTTCTCATCCTTCTATGGCACAAAAGCAAAGTAAAGAACAGAGTTCTAAGTTCCCTGTAGGTGTTTAACTTCGATTTCACATCCAGATTAAAGCTATTCTGCTGAGACAATTGCTCCCTTGTGCTGATCACTTTGTAGAGTTTTGGATTTCTTTTTTGCAGTGCTATGCATAGCCTTTATCCTCAAACAGAACTGTCTACAGGACTGGTGGATAGACTGTTGAACTGCAGGGAGGTGAAAGAGGCGCCAAATATTGTGACCCTCCATGTGACTTCCTTCCCCTATGCGCTGCAGACACAGCATACTCATATCAGCCCTTACAATGAGATCCACTGGCCTTCTTCATACAGCAATGTAAGATGGATATTTCGAGAAGCTTTTGTGAGCTTTTCATAAGTTATTTTACATTTACATACTTGGTGAAACTGTGGAGGCCCCATGATTTTTGTGAACAAGAGTGAAGTTTGCATGGCATCTATTTCTTGTCAGTCTGTGGCAAGTTCTTTTCCCCTTTGCTTATCCTGTCATTTCTTGGTTTTTTTTTCTTTATTCTCATTATTTATTCTATAAACTATAGTAGCTCTGCTAAAAAGTCTTTGAGCTACATAAATGGAAACCATCTAAAAATCTGTCTGTAGTGCATTACTGCATAAATACATGTACATACATGGATTTTCTTCATATGTGTGCATATTTATTCCATACATAATTGTTCCATTGTATATATGTGGACGGAGATGGAAAGACAGAAACAGAGAAAAATTGAGTCAAACTTCTTTTCTCCCAAAAAAATTAATTCTTTTGCCTTCTTTCCTTGTTTTGATTTGTCTGAATATATGTATGTTTATTAAAGAACATGATTGCAAATATATCAGATACCAATGATGAATCCATTGTAAATTAATAACTGATAGACTTTACCTTTAAATTTTTATTGCTTCTTTTGTTTTAGGGCGTGGATTTATACCATGAAAACAAGAAATACTTTGGACTGTCAGAATTCATTGAGTCCACTCTCTCTGGACACAGTATTCCATTGCTTCGGTACGACAGCTCTTTTGAAGCAATGGTCATGGCTTTAGGAAAGAGGTACAGTGTGCTCATTCATTTAACAGGAAATTTAGGAGGTGTGTTCTAAGGATCTGACTTACTAGCTGGAAACCTAGGTTTGTTTTTTTTTTTTGTCACTGTCCCACAAATCAGCTATGTATGCAAGGGCATTTAACTTGTTATTATTTTCTCCTTCCATCTTTTTTGTATATATTTGGCTGGTAATCTAATCCATCTAGGCTGCCTCTTACTATGAACATGCACACTGTTTAGCCCAATTTAGAGTGTGTTCTTGGTTGTGACCAGTAGCCATGTCTATATTATAATAATCTAAAATTGCATCATCATGTAATACCAAATGTGTTATTACTTTTGTCCAATGTTATCACTTGCTGACCCTGGCTGATTTTGATGTACATAATTTGTATATACTGCACTTGGACCACAAAGAGAAGTAGACATATCATCAGAGCTTGACAATACGTCACAATTTCCTTGGTCCCGGTGGAGCGAGCATAGAATCACTGCAAAAGTTTAGTGACAAGTTATGTGCATACTTGCAGCTGTGGATGAACTCTTTGGGGTCTGTAGGAAGAATGAGATGGGACAGGTAGGATCTTGTGTACTTATATTGCTGACTGGGAGACTGAGCACATCCACACTTAACTGCTGAGGCTTGCCACGGGTGTTGTGGAGCTCTGATCACACATATCAGGCACTTTTCTGTGCAAGCCATAGTTCCTCTTTATACTGTGCACCTGGGTTTCATTTCTATTGCATATCCATGTCTCTCCCTTCCATAGACTGGGAAATGAGACAAGGGGCTTGGGAATTTGGAGTGCTCATTGGATGCTGCCTACATATTCAGTTCTCTTGGAAACAAGAGTGAGTTGGTTCATGGCTTCAGTACGAAAATCACAGAAAAAAAACCCCTAAGAATAACACATAACGAAGAGTACTGTTCTCATTGACAAGTGCATTCATTTTGATTGATGGTATTACTGAGTGCATTAGCAAATATTCTCTGATAAATTTTGTATCGGTGGTAAAGTCTTGGTAACTTGAAATGACATAACTTTACTGGATACGTGCTTAGTAAATCTTTACCAAGAAATGAAGAGACAACATAAGTTCCAGTTGTGAAATGATGCCTTACAAAGACTAACCAACTGCAATTTGGTGAGATTCTGTTGTATAATAGATATGAAGGGTTCTGTACAAGAGAAAATCCTGAATTTACTGTATTTTGTAAAACATAGCTTTTTCAATTTAGCCTTTAGTATTTCACTATTTAATTCACCATCTGTTTCAGGTTCCCCAGATTACACAGTGCAGTTATAAGGACTTTTGTTCTCATACAGCACTACTCTGCAGCTATGATGGCAGTGTGTGGTCTTTCTCAGATGAAGAATTACACCTCAGTTGAAACTCTGGAAATCACCCAAAACCTCATCAATTCTTCGAGACAATGTCCTAGTGGTCATGGCCTCATGGTAGTGTTGAGAATTCCATGTACTCCACTGGCTGCAGTGGCATATGAACGTCTCTATAATGTAAGGGAAAGACTAGCCCTTGAAGATAACTTTGAAATAATCTTGGGAAACCCTAATTCTGGAATCACAATAGGGAAGCACTTTGTGGAGCAACTAAAGGTAACTGACATTTAGTGGGAAGCTTCATTAGATGGGCAGGTAGGGAGACTTAACTGGTGAGAGTTACAGTTGTGAGCTGAAGTGCAAGTCTTGCTAGTAAAAATAAAAACTACCATAAGAATCATGACTTTTACCTTTTAGACATACCATCTGTGACTCCTCTACTGTCCTACCTCTGGTTAATATGTCAGTGGAGTGTTAACTAATACTGCTGGAACTTGGCTTCCAGAAGCAACTCTCCCAATCTGCTTTTATCTACAGGGATCATGAGCAATAAGAAAAAAAAAAAACAAATAAAATTGTCACAGTTTTAGCAGAATTTTCTCACAAATTCATCATAGTGCAAAAAGAATTTAATCAGTGATGAATTGAGTTATATTATGCTCATCACCAGCAGGTGGCATGAAGGCACCAAATCAGTGATGCTCGTTATGGGTCCTTGAGCACCCCAGTATTTACAGCTCGGGACTTTGTGCTTTCTGGACCATGCATTGGTTTATGGATTAATTTATATCCTTTGAGTCTAGAGTCTTGGGTCATCTATGCAACAAAAACCTCTGATACTGCCTTACTTTTCATAAAATTACCACCATCTGATAACCAAAGCAAAAATGTATTTATGTTCTAAGATGGTGTAATATATATATATATGGTACACTCTGCACTGTGTCTGATTCAATATATGTTAGACAAAGTCATCTGAGATCCAGGGCCTAATGCTGATCTCATTCTGCTATAAATTAAACGTAACTTACTCTGAAAAATCAGTGTTAGTTATGAATCACATCCTGGTTATCTCCTCTGACACGCATGATAGTGGTAAATGTTGGGTTGTACTATTGGTCCTACTGTGTATTCTGTATCTGTAAATCAGTTTTATGGCAAAAAAGGACTGATTGTCTAAGTAAAGCAGGATAGCCTGATACTGAACAGTCAGACAATAGATCTGGTTATCAAACTTCTCATGAAGTTATCAGGAAAATTAACAGCTTTGGGGGAGAGCAGGAGACTTCAGAGGGTAGCCAGTAAGGACAGTGGCATGCGTGTGTTGAACGCTTCTGCTTTCTCCTATTCCTCTAAGATGAAAAAGTCTCACTCCTAGCTCATTTTCTTCCTTGGACTCAGACATCCATACATTGTCTGCCACAAGAAGCAACCCTCTGTACTCTACTCTCCCCCAAAGCTCCTACTCAGCTTTACTGTCCATTATACCATATCCACTCTACTTGTCTACGTCTGTTGTGGTTTACCGCCTCAGGCCCCCCTCACTAAACAAAACCACAACAATGTCCTAGCCTCAGTGCTAGGCAGCTGGGAAGCTGGGAGGCTTTTCAGGCTGGAACATACTGTCCCAATCTCCTCAGCAGGCAGATTGGTACCTGTAATGCTTTAGGAATTGTGCACTCTACTTATGTTGAAATTGGCTCTGTTCTTGGCTTCCCTTGGCAGAACATCCCTCCACTGTACAAACTGATTCATGTAACGGATGATAAAAACATCTATTTCTGTATTTTCATTTGTGCTACACAGATATGTCCAACCGTGTTTCTTACCATATATAGGTCTGGCAGAAAATTGAAGATGTAGATTGGAGGCCACAGACCTATTTGGAATTGGAAGGTTTGCCTTGTATATTGATATTTAGTGGTATGGATCCACAAGGGGAGTCTTTGCCACGGTAAGAAGATCCAATATTTTTTCAGTGGCAATTTTTTATCCATTGTTTACCAAATGGCTGAAGATTAACTGTGTGATTGCTTGTGGGAGAAGAAAACAGATTTCAGTGTCAAGATGTTTCTTTTTCAATTTTTAATATCATAACTACAAACCCTATGTTACTAAAAGTAGCCTCCTATTTATAGCTATATATGAATAGCTCAGAAAATATTATGAGACTTGCCCCAATTTAGAGGAGAGAATAAGGCTATGTTAAAAAAAAAAAAAAAAGTATAGCTACTTCAGATACCTTAGGGTAGGTGAAACATCTGCATGATGCTGACATATGTGCTACAGGATGTGTGGAGACATCAGTGCCTTCTCCAGTGGGAGGTGGAAGTCAGATAGGATGCCCTGGGGCCATTAAGATTGCACTAAATGCTTTTGTATGTTCAACTGAATCCCATTCTGTGTGTTAAGCTTAGAACCCAAATTATTATTCTTTTTCTTATGCTGATGCTAATGTTCAGTGCACTAGATTAACCTGCATAACTGGATTAGAAAAATAAAAGTGTATGCATCAGAGTGGTAAACTTAGTAAGCACAAAAGATATACTGTGCTCTATCTCATCTGTAGTTTAAGGAGATAATGAAAAAAATCCCCTTTGGCTGTGTTTGTATAAAAAAAAAAAGGATTACAGTGAGTTTTCATACTAGTCTCTCTTGTTTCTCTTTAGATCACTGAGATACTGTGACCTACGTTTAATAAATTCATCTTCTTTGGTAAGGACAACCTTGGAGCAAGAACTTGGTTTGGCAGCATACTTTGTGAGCTCTGAAATTCACACAGAGAAAGCAGTTGTGAATGATGTGTTAGAAAGTGACGCAGAGAAACTAAGCAGCACTGATAATGAAGATGAAGAAATAGCAACGGAAGGTATTATTAGTAGTGATAATAAAAGAAGCTGTAAAATCATTGAGTTGTATTAGAAAAAGCAGGATTGTATGGATATCTACTCGGTGAGGGTTTCTGGAGTTAGCCCTACTGAGTGAGCTCTGCTCCTCAGTTTTGCTTCATCTCATTGAACCTGTGTTTTCTCGCCCTCCCTGCCCAGGGACCATTGCTACTGTAGCATTTAAATCTCCTGCAGTTCTGCTGCTGCATACAGATAGCAGAAAAAGCAGACAAAAATATTTACTTTACTCAAATATGTACTTTTCATAGAAGAATGAAATAACCTGAGATCATATTTGACTGTCTACAATATGTGTGATGAGTGTGATGAGTACTTCTGTCCTTTTAGTTGAAGTATGCCAAGGTTGTATGTGATCTGAGTCAAATGGGCACTGAAGTTGTTAGGTGTCTAAGTTATAAGGCTGCTTTCCTGAAGCATGAAGTCCATGAAGTACAATATGCTCCTCCAGAGTCCAATTCAGAACACCTGAGATAGACTTGCAGTCTAAGTTTTCTGCTGGCAGTGCTTATGTATCTGTTTATCATGGTAAAACTGTACAGGAACAAGCATTTTAACTTAGAAGCCTAAGCTATGAACCTCAAATGAATATCCTTGGTGGCTGTCCAATATATGGATTTTCATCACCAAAAGCTGAGATAAAGATCTGGCTGTAAAGCTGTAACGTATGGAGTAGGAGGTAATTTCATAACATACTGACAAAATAGAGCTGTTGGCTTCCTTGACACTGGAGTAATGAGGAAAGCAGGACATGGGTAGAAAGAGAAAACATGGTTGAGACATAACCAGAAATTACCAGCTCCTGGCTGCAGCATTGATTTGTGCTGAGCTATTGCAGCTCAGCATAGTTAGAGTAGACCATAGGCTGATCCGCTATCGTGTGGTAGGAACAGATACTCTCCACACAGAAAACAGTGTTAGAGTGAGGACAAAACTCACACAAACTCTTGTGTGCTTTTCTCCTACTTTGACAATTTATGTGCCTTCTTGCAGGCTTACTTAAATTATATTTTGTTTTTGTTTCCCCCTACTACCATTCATGAAACAGGTTCTACTTCAGAAAAGAGAAGTCCTATGAAAAGAGAAAGATCTCGTTCCCATGACTCTGCATCTTCATCTCTTTCTTCAAAAGCTTCCAGTAAGAGCTTAACATCATCTCTATTAAGTTACTTTTAGGACATAAAAGAGACCTCTTATTCAGCTTATTAGAGAAATAATAAAAGGCATAAATCACTAAGGTTTTGGTAAGGCCTATTTTAAGGGGATCACTATAGATAACTTAAAAAAAAAATCAGAGTTCTCAAATATAAGAAATAAGATCTTTTCTTGCTTTAAAAATAGTCATAGGATGGGGTGCCTAAACCAGGCACTTCTTTAATATGTGCCACTCAGGTATGAATCCTAAGCTAGTACTGTGGTGGCTCAGTGTGTTCACTGAAGCTATGGCAATTCATGAAAAAGAAAACATGCTTCACATTTTTAAAAAATGCTTTGAGAATCTACAGGAGAAAAAAACATATTAAATCTAATTGTTATTTTTACCTTTTTGCTTTTGCTCTGGAATGTTTACTCATTAAGTTTGCACTGTTTGAAAGCTCTTGGAGATGGATAATCTTTTAAATCTTTGGTTTCTTTTTAATCTGCAAACTGATGTAGCGAGCATGAAGCAATGTTGAGAACTACTACAGCTCTTTTTTTCTGATATATTTCTTTGCACACTTTTTATGCAGATAGTATTAAAAGGACAGTTGAATAAAAATGGGGAATATAAATTATACCATAACCTCCTAGGAGTTGCAATCTCATGCAGTTTTTTAAAATACATTTTTTTTTGGTCAGTGACAGTAAATTCTTTTTTATCTGATTGTAGTTTTCAATATGGTGACACGCAAATTTGGCCCATGATTTATTTTCTAAAGGCACACTGGAGGTTACAAAAGGAAAAAAAAGCTTGAAAACATTTGGATAAGCTTCATCAACGCTTTAATTTTCAAAATGTTTTTTTCTTGTTTAAAGTTGGGCTGCTCATCAATTTGACAGTGTCTATGTGGCCTGCCTGTGGCTTTGTGGCCTCTGTTTGCCTATGGTTCAATAAATTTTTTTTCCTTTTTTTCCCTGTGCTCTTGGATACTGGTATTTTAAGGGATGTCACAGTGGTTTTACTTGAAACTTGGTGATCTTAAAGATCTTTTCCAGTGTAAACGATTCTATGATTCTATACTGCCAGCAATATTTTTGTATTTATTGCTAATGTGCTTTACTAACTACCGTAGATAAGTACGCAGCTAGAGTATATCTTATTTCTTGAGACCAAGAGAAACTAGAGACTTTTGTTAGTTCAAAATGTGGGGTTTTTTTGAGAACCAAGACTTGTTTTCACCGTGAGAGGAAAGCCGTTTTTATCTATGGTCAGCTTCAGACAGACATTCCTGTAACCACGCGGAGACTGATTCCTCAACCGGGTCTCAGTCTACTCTGAAGACTGTGAAGTATTTGCATTTCCTCTTTGGAGCTCACTAAGCATTAAAGATGCTCAAGAACCTCTTAAAATGATGCCTTAAACTTTCAAAAAATTTTAGTAGTTAGAATATATAAGGTTAAAAAAATATAAATTTATATAAAAGTATACTTTCAGAAAATCAGTAATTAGCTGTGGGGTATATCTACATGACATATTCAAGGCAAAACATATTCATATTTATATTAGTGAGTTTAGTATGTGCTCTGAGCTAACCAAAAGCTGAATTGATGCATTAATGCATTATGCAGCACCAGAGACTTGAGAGCCAGGTTTTATTAGATCAGACTAAGTGCTGCAGCGATGCAGACACATGAGTGTTAGATCAGATCTGACTCAGAGCTGAGGACTGTTTCTAGATGTCAGTCTGTGTAGACATTTTGGTAGTCTGATGGGATAATAGCCTGTAAATACTTATTTTCTTATACTCTTTTAAACAATAGTTTCAGTAACTTTATATTTTTCTTGAGTGATGAAAGTATCTGATGAACACCTTAAGTAAGGAATGTATGAGGGAAGTGGAGGACAGTACAATCACTGACATCTTTCCAATGCATTTCAGTACTTTAAAAGCCACTTTCTGCATTGAGATGAAGACTCCAAACTAGTCCCATTATGAACTTCCTGTACGAGAAAGGTAAAAGCAAGAACAGGAGTGGGATTGCAACGTTTGATGGATACTGTATCTAAATGATTATTTTTTGGTTTTGTTTAACTGTGGCATTGACTAGCAGAGATAGTTGCATTGTGTTGAAATATAAATTTTCTTTTAGTTACAGCGTTCTGCAGTGAGTCATCTCCTCCTTTAATAGCAGCAGGGGATACAGCAAAATCCTCCCACCAAGCCCCAAGCAACAGTGCTGAAGAAACTACAAATAACTGTGAAAGGCCAAAGCAGAAAGTAGACAAGGGGGCACAAACAACAATCAGCAAACACTTGCCAACGGTAACTGAACAGCTGGATATGAAACAAAACATAAAAAGTGCCCAAATTTCCATCACCTCGTCATCCTCCTCACCTTTCTCCTCCTCTTCTTCCTCCTCTGCACCAACTCATAACTCCATCCTACAGACCTCTCAGTGCTCCATGACCAAAGCATCAAAACAGCCTCCCATAGTTTTCCTGCCCAAACTGGTTTATGACATTATTACTTCTACGGACAGCAGTGGGCTTCCCAAATCATCTTCCCTCTTGCCTTATCATTCTGTTATGTGGGCAAGTTCTTTTCGTCCTCTTATGAGTAAGATGATGACTTGCACGGAGCAGTCTCTATACTACCGCCAATGGACGGTTCCCAAGCCAATCCATATGGACTACAACAATAGAAATGAGGGCAGAATGGACACCTTTCACCCAAGAAGGCTGCTGCTGAGTGGACCACCACAGGTGTGTAATAAGAACAAGGTATTATCATTGATTTTTTTTGTTTAATTTGATCATAATCTCAGAAAAAAAAAAAAAGAGATTAATTATTATTATTTGTACCTGGAGGGGGTTTTTGGTGGAGAGTAAGTTGCTTATATTTTATTTCCTAATCCCTTCTAATAAAATAATCTTTCTTTCTTTACTCTTGGCCTGAGTTCAAAGACAATGATGTTTCAGCAATGTTCATTTTTTTGTCAGTTTCTCTCCATTAAAATGTTTTAAAAGATAGTTTGCTCAAGAGATAGATTTCATGTATAATTTCAGTTTGTTAAAGTTCAATATGCGTTTACATTTTAAATAAAGATCAAAGGTCTTCACAAAACCACTTATGATCAATCTGAAGACAGTTGGGAGTTTGTAATTAAGTTAATTTTTTCTGTTTCCTCCACACAGCAGACAGAAATAGAAGCTGTTGTAAATAACACGTGCAAGAAGGCCAGTTCAACATTAGCAGAGCCATATTTAGAAGATGAGTAATTAACCCAAGAGTTTTTAAATTACTTTGAAAAGATATGTGGAAATGGAGATAATCCTAAGAAGTTCCTTCTCTTAGAAATTCTATAACAATGTTTAGCACTTATCTCTGAGCAAGGTATCTCGTAGTTCAATGCACGTTACGTGCTAAAGGTAGTATTGTACTTCTCATATTCTGCTGAAGTATGAAGCAACAAGATAGGAAGAGACACCATGCCTATTGAGAGCGTATGTATGTCCTGTGAACCTCAGAAGTCAAAAAGCATAAATCCAAACCAAGACAAAGAACCATGTTTCCAGTTATTGTAACATCAACCCCAAGAATTAATGTAAAGATAGTTACTGATTTCACTTGCCACATGATCCACTCTTCTATGCCCATCCATTGCAAAAGGAAACTACATACTGCTATTTGCTAAATGATTGTATTCCATTCTACACCCAAATGTATGGTACTGTAGAGTAGGAAGAGCATAAATGGATTTTTCATATTGGAACTTCCTGCAAATGCTGTAATTCATAAATGTACTCGGATGAGCAGTTTTTCACGACAATTCATCTAAATTGTCCATATTTGCCCAAAATTGAGGTATTATGTGATAAATAAACTGAATTTCATACTCAGCTGCAGCATAAAAATGAATACATTCTGGAAGAGAGATGTTTTCACTTCCATCTCAAAGAAAAACACAGGCTGTGACAATTTTTGTTAGAATTTTATATTCATACATATCAACCCCACAAAGATACTATTCCCAATAAATATCCAGATTAGACAATAAGTAAATATTTCTTTGGTGTTCCTTTGGATATGGGTCACAAATGTAAATCTGTGATTCTCAGAAGAGTCATTCAGAGACTCCCGAGAGCATACTACACACCTATTTTGATGCTTCACGCAGTTGGTACTTGCCATTTAACTAATTATAATTAAAAAGGCAGCTAATTTATTAATCGACTCTGTTCCATGGAATGGTATTCACCACTTTTTACTAACAAACCTTTTTTTTTTTTTTCTTTTTTTCAAATATTGAATAGGACTCTTATTGACCCTCTGTACCGCAGTGAATTTCAGTCTTGATATCACTTAAAACTCCATCTCTTTGCCATCTGTCTCCACAATGCAGGTTATTTCCTAGTCTTGCATTGGGTCATACAGTTGGATCAGTTCCTAAAAGACACTCTTCATATGTTTATTCATTTTATATTCCTCAGTCCTTTCTGAAGAATATACCAGAATATGTATTCTGTTTCATGCAGAACAAATTCACATGCATCCAATTAGGAGTATAATCTCTTATTCCTAAGTATCAAAATCTAACGGTATATATTAATTTCAGTATGTGAAAAAAAGATAGTGGCTTTGCTTCCTTCACTATTTTAACCTCCCAAAGTACTAAAAACTCCTGTAAACCAAACAAAGAGCTGTAAAAGTGTATTGATTGTTTATTGGTTTAACAAGGTATAACTATGCAGTGTTTCTTCTAGAGAATAGTTACAGTAAAATATACAGAAAATAGAATTACCCTTCTCTTTTGGGGAAGAAATAATTTTACATCCTGATTACTCACATTTATGTTTGATAATAATATTTTACTTAAATGGACTTAATCCATGAAGAGACATAAGCAGAAATAAAAACAATTATTAGACAGCACCTATCTGAGTGTTAATAACATCTCAGCCAAAGTATAAGACTGCCAGAGTATTATCTTTTAAAAAATTAGGAAGCAGTTGTTTTCTTTATCAGGCACCAATTACTTTACTAAAATTCAAGTCAGGAAGCAACTTGTTGGTTAAAATGAAAAATACTAAATCAACACAGGAAGAAAACTGGGCACATTATGAATCAAAATTACAATTCTCACTGTCAAGGTAATTAGTTATAAGTACACTCTCTTCTCTCACAGAGATATTTTGCACTATGGACTGATCAAAATGTTGTGCTAGAAGACTTGATGTATTTTTACAAGGACAATTATGTACATTAGAATGCAATACACACATTATTTTTACAAGAGTCTTAGGAAATGCAGCAAAAACTGAATAGGTATAGAACAGATCTATATATTTATCTGTAAGTTAGCTCACATCATTGAAGTTAAGCCATTGGTTAGTGAGTATGAATAAATCTGCACCACCATGAACAACATCTATCATATCTATGACAAGAAATCTAGTCCCTAATGCACCCAAGAAGATGCCTATAAGTAAGCCTAAATTCATTAAAATATTTTTCTTAGAAACATTAGTCTTAAAATTCTGGAAAGTGCAAATCAAGATTTTGTACTTTTCTTTTTTTAACTGGATTTTACAACTTAGAACTAGTATTTTCTTTAAGCCTGGAAGTTGCTCATGAGCATGGCTCAGTCCTGTCGTACCACATCCAGGGAATGAAGCAAACATGTCTTAAGACACTTTTTTATGGAAGAAAACTGCTGTCCGTATTATTTGGTTTTCCTTTACCCCTATTAAAATCTGATTACAATGGACTTATATGCCATTCAGCTGATGTAAAAAAAAATACTAGAGAAATATTTAACATATCTATTGTTAGCTGTGTTTTAGAAAAATGTAGCAAGTGGAAAGGAGAAGAGTCAGCACCATTTGACAACTGTCTGTGGACCATCAGCATGTTTTCTATGAATCACCATTGGTTTGCAGACCAGAGTTTGAAAACCACTGCTGTGATATGTGCAAAAATATCTCACCTGGAAATTAACACAGAAAAGCCTTATGGAATTATTTACCTTTTTGCCATATTTCTCCGAATGTGAAGACTGAAATCAGATGATGCTTTGTAGCAACCTGTAAGAATAATAAAGTACTTCTGGTGGTCCTGGTGTCCAGTGTCTGGAACAAGTTAAAAACTGGGAACTCATTACTCTAGACCTGCTGCAGCACCAGTTTTGCATGTCGTGTCCATGAATAAGTGTGGAGGCACACACGTAATTTCTCTGACTGTAATATCTCTCTCTTAGATGTTTAGACAGACAATTTGTTTTCAGCTTCTCTTTGACATCTATGGCAAGTCCAGTTTAGTGGTCAAGATCTGTGGAGAGCTTCCCACTCCTCTTAGGGAGTGTATGTCTTTAACACAAAAAAAAATAGACCTTCATACCTCTTGAATTTTCTGCAGAAAGAATTTGAATTCATATTCCTTCCTCTTGCTCAGCTCAGCACACTTTATGAATGCAGATCTGCAAGATAAACATATTCTTAGTTTTTTATGGGCCGAATTATCCCGTGCACTAAGAAAGAAAATAGAAACCAAAATGCTAAATCTTTTCAGGCCTCAAGTTCCTTATTCATCATAAGTTTTCACAAGATTTGAGATTTTTATTTTTTAATCTTCTCAGATTTTCTTCTACCAAGTCTGGTTCATCAGAATTTTGTCTTCCAAATTTAGATAGAAACGAATTAGAATAATACTTCCCTTATTTGTGAATATTGGCCCCCAAAAGCCTTATCTGTTAAGGCACTGTGCACTGTCACATATTTGGGGAACCCCTTTCTGGGAAGTAGTGCTGTCTGTAATGGCACCACCCCTCATGTAAATTTTGTTTCAGGAATTGTAAAAGTGCAGCCCAGGACCAGATTCCTTCATTCTTTTAATCTGTTTGCAGCTTTGCATGCGGAGGAAAGACAGGATATTGAGAAAAACGCCTTGCTCAGAGTACTTCCTTACCAGTCCTTGTCATTGTTAATGTATTACATCATGCCTAAGCCCCGAGTCACCAGTTAGGATCAACGGGCATTGTACTAGGTGTTCCTAAAGCTGTGTAAAGCTACAGCCCAATCACGTAAAAAAAAAAAAAAAAAAAAATTATTTGTAGATCTATTTTGTTGCAATCGAGAGATGGAGGATGAGCAAATATGGGGATTTATGCTTCAAAGTTTTAATTACTCTGATGTAGGATCTATCTGAAGCTACCTACAATGCCCAAGCTATCAAAAAGAGGGGTGGTGACAGACAAGGCAAGGATTCTTTGAAGAGCTGTGGAAGCTCCGTTTATTGACAGCTATTGAATATTTTCAAACAAAAAAACCCCACCCTGGACAGTTCCGTTTTGCCTAGAGATGGTACATATAGAAACCAAGGCAATTAATTTTAAAGGTGCGTTTACCTATCTGGCCATGCTACAAATTCAGTTGTTCAAGGTTTTTCCCTTTTGAAGTAAATGTTGATTGTAAGTGAGAAATAAATATTCTCTCATTTTCTTTTAAAAAAATCTTCTCAAAATGACCTGGAAAAGGTATTCTGTGTTTCACTGGTTCATTTTGTCAGCAGCAAATGCAGACAAATGTGCAAGTGAGTGGAGTCCAAATAGCAAATAGCTCCAAATAGTTGCTGTGTGCTCAGCCTGTTCTCTCTGCTGGCAGAGAAACATTCTGAAAACGTGGAGAGATTCCTGCAAGTTCCTGTCAGCATTTTACCAAGGGTGTTGCTAATATCTAACAGTTGATAAAGCTCACAGTACTGTACTGGACACTTTTAATGTAAGAGATCATGAGACTGGGCAAGATACGATGCATGGGATATCCTGAGTGCATATGTTTTGGTTCAGCGGTTAGGGACTCGCACTGGTAGTCCTGTGGTTTCCAACATTTTTGACTCATGACCCTGCAGCTTTGTGTATTCTTGAGTCAATTGACAACTGATACCTTTCATCCAAGTGCTGTGTAGTAGCAGCCTACTAGCTCCCAGATACACTGTTGAAAACCACTGGTAAAGACTGGTCCTCTGGGGAAAGAAAAATATGTGATTTTGACAGAATAAGTTTTGAACGGTTACCAAGAAGAAAAAGAAAAGGTTTTCAGCCTGTTGTTCTGTTCACAATTCTAAGTACACACTTCAAACAGATTAGGGATTAGTTTTTCACACAGATACTTGATACCAAGGGAACAGGTGTGTACTTTTGACAAACGATCTCTCATTTGTTTGAAATCAGGGAACTGTTAATCTGTCAGGCCACCTTGTGTTTAATAAAACGAGGATCAGAGGTGCTTTGAAATAATAATTTCATAAGGGCATATAAAGGTAATCTCAGACTTGAAAGAAAATATTGGAAGTATTTTCTTCGAGAAAAAAGTGTTATCAGGTTTGCCTCAGATGTGGGAGGATAAGATTTTTTGTTTAGCTCACCAGTCAATAGCTGTTACAGCCAAATTTAGAACCTTGTTCCAGGGTCAGTAAAAAGATTCTCATTAGCCTCGATGGATTTTACATAGAAGCCCAGGTTGGGAGTGAGAAACATCTGGTCCATGGGCTGACTATGGTCCGTGCTATCATTTCCTCTATTCAAAGTAACTTTTTTCTGTGTTACTCCTGGATAACAGAGAGTTGTGTGCTAACACATGTGTATCTGTATGTGTATCCGTATCTACCATGTGTATCTGAAAGGCTTATTTGACCCTCAGCAGGGATGACGGTACCCTTTTCCACCCTTGCAAGCAACTGTAAAATGCAGTCTAATTTATTAAGAACAACAGATAATGAAATTTGACCATGTCATAGTTTAGTCACATTACTATTACGAGAGAAAATTCTCAACTGTGGGCCTGTAATTAAACCTATGATATAAAATGTATTTCCCAAACTAGGTTCCTGCATAGAGAGAACAAAACTGTGGAGCATTTAAGGATTTCATTTATGTCAAGGAATATACAAATAAAGGGATGAGCAAGCGCTGAATATTAATATTTGGTTTCACTGCAGATGCAGTTTCCAGATATGTGGAAAAATAACATAATTTTGGAAAAGTAACATTAAAAGTAACAGTAAAAAGTAACATTACTTTTGTATTTTCTAATTTATATATTTACAGATAGGGAAAACAGGTGCCTATCTGCAGTTCCTCAGTATTTTGTCTCGAATGCTGATTAGACTGACAGAAGTGGATGTTTATGATGAAGAAGAGATCAACATTAGTAAGTTCCTGATATAAAAATATTTGCTTCTGGAGGCTGTAGAAAATTGTTATGTTAAATTGAGAAGTAGTTGTCTGTATATTCTATGTGATTGACCTTTGCAATTTATTTACATTGCTGAAATATTTTAAGAAAATTTTTATCTGATCTTCAACTGATATTTAAGAATATGTTATTATTTTAGTCATCATTTAGAGTTTAGTCTTCCTTTCAGTAAGAAAACCACATACATCTGTTTTTCTTGGGAAGTGATCAACAGCATTTATATGCATTAATTGATATTCATCTATTGTTTTTGAGTTTAGAATTGGAATGAACTTTTGTGGTAAAGTATTTAAAAAGACTCAGTGCCATTCTGGCAGATTTATACCATGAGAAGCAATGTCATATTTTCTAAGTACATAAGACTATATGAGGGAGGAAAACAGTTTCTGGCCTCTAATAGCTAATTTTAGCCTGTACTTCCTTTATTTACAGTGCATTACCCCCCTGTGTTTCCAGATGTATTTTTGCCACTCAAGCTCAGTAATTAAGGGCTGGATTAAATAATAAAATATGGGTAATATTTTATGGGACTTTAACTCTGCACTGTACTTCATACTGCAATTTTTGAAGCTATAAAAGGGTTTCTTTTCCTTGGTGAGAATAACATACCTTTCCTCAACTGAATTCACAAATGTGGTGGTTAATGGAAAGATTCCAAATGCCTGGATGCAAGTAGATTAGCCTTACCAGACCCTTGACATTGTTTTTGTCATCATCCCACTAACTGCTCCAGTAAGGTTACAAAGGTCTTTTAAATTAGTAATAAAGGTTTAAAAGACAGAATTGCATTGAGATATGAGATACCTCAAGGCCAGTCAGTCTCACCTCTGTGCCTCCTGGAAACTATGCTAAGGCACATGGAAAGTAAGGAGGTTTATTTGTGACAGCAAACGTGGCTCCACTAAGGGCAAATAGTGCCTGACCAGTTTGGTGGCCTTCTATGACAGGGTTACAGCGTTGGTGTATAAGGGACAAGCAACTGATGTCATCTGCCTGGACTTGTGCAAGGCATTTCACACTGTCCCACATGATATCCTTGTCTCTAAACTGGAGAGACATGAATTTGATGGGTGGACCACTCAGTGGATAAGGAGTTGGCTGGATGGCCAGAGAATGGTGGTCAACTGCTCAGTGTCCAGGTGGAGACTGGTAATGAGTGGTGCTGCTCAGAGACTGGTATTGGGCGCAGCCCTGTTTAACATCTTTGTCGACGACATGGACAGTGGGATAGAGTGCACCCTCAGCAAGTTTGCTGATGACACCAAGCTGTGTGGTGCCATCGACACGCTGGAAGGGAGAGATGCCATCCAGAGAGACCTTGACAGGCTGGAAAGGTTGTCCCGTGCAAACCTCATGAAATTCAACCAGGCCAAGTGCAAGGTCCTGCACGTGGGTTGGGGCAATTCCAAGTACAAATACAGGCTGGGTGGAGAATGGATCGAGAGCAGCCCTGAGGAGAAGGACTTCGGAGTGCTGGTGGACGAGAAGCACAACATGACCCAGCAATGTGCACTTGCAGCCCAGAAAGCCAATCTCATCCTGGGCTGCATCAAAAGAAGTGAAGCCAGCAGGTTGAGGGAGGTGATTGTCCTCCTCTACTCCACCCTCATGAGACCCCACCTGGAGTACTGTGTCCAGCTCTGGAGCCCCCAACATAAGAAGGACATGGACCAGTTGGAGAGGGTCCAGAGGAGGCCACAAATATGATCAGAGAGCTGGAGCACCTTTCCTATGAGGACAGGCTGAGAGAGTTGGGGCTGTTCAGCCTGGAGAAGAGGAGGCTCCGGGGCGACCTGATAGTGGCCTTCCAGTACCTCAAGGGGGCCTACAAGAAAGATGGGACAAACTGTTTAGCAGGGCCTGTTGTGATAGGTCAAGGGATAATGGTTTTAAACCGGAAGGAGGTAGATTCAGACTGGATATAAGGAAAAAAATTTACACTGAGGGTTGTAGAACACTGGAACAGTTTGCCCAGAGAGGTGGTGGAAGCCCCATCCTTGGAAACATTCAAGGCCAGTTTGGAGGGGACTCTGAGCAACCTGATCTGGTTGGAGATGTCCCCGCTTTTTGCAGGGGGGTTGGGCTAAATGACCAACCCTTCTAATGCAAACTATTCTATGATTCTATACATTTGTTCAAAGGTGCACCTTTTGATGCATAATAATATTGCTTCCTCAGAAGGATGAAAGAAACAAGAATAATAAACATAGCAAAGAATAATAAACATAGCAAAGCCATCTATAGCAACATAAAGAGTTTTAAAAGTTGTAGTTACATGAATTCTTATTTTTCAATAATATCATAGACATAAAAGAAGAATCTGATCAGTACTATCATCAGCCTGGAGATATGTGGCCAGATTTGGAGACATTTAAGAAGATGCCTTTCGACTACACTATCCATGACCCGAAATATGAAGATGCAAGTTTAATTTGTTCAAAGCTTCAGACTATAAACAGTGAAGGTTAGAATTTGAAAAATTCTATGTATTTGTATGTAATTCTATTTGTATGTATGTATGTATTTATTTTTTATGTGCAAATTGCCTTATACTTTTAAACAGAGTGAATTACACTTGTGTAAGTAATAGTGAAAAAAGATTTCAAGTTTGCTAGATGAAGCACCAGAATATGAGCGTTATAAATATTTTAAGGAATATTATATAGGTAATTAAAACTCATTAAAAGCAATAAGTTTGTTTATTTGAATATTTTTATGTAGTAGCATTGTCCTGCTCTGTAGAGATGGAAGTCACTTACGTGGGTAAAGTAATTAATATACTTAACAGTGTTCATAGGTTTATTTTTTAGGCTTTTGGTTTAGGTTTGGAAAGCATGAGATGCATATGTCCAAAACTAGATTCCTGCAGTACCGAGGTGAGAATTAGTCCTCTGCATTAGCCAGCTGGACATACACAAGTCCATGGGACTGTGCAGGATGTATCCAAGCATGCTGAGGGACGTGGCCAACATCATTGTGAGGCTACTGTCTATCATTTTTAAAAGGAAATGACAATTGGTGGATGTTCCTGATGGGTGGAAAAAGGAAAAGGCTGTGCCCTTCCTCTACAGGACAGAAGGAGGATCGAAGTAATTACAGCCTAGTCAGCCTACCCTCATTCCTCAAAACAATTATGGAACAAACTCTCCTGTAAGCCATGTCCAGACCCACGAAGGACAGGAAAGTGACTGGGAGCAACTAGAATGGATCTATCATAGGCAAATCATGACTAATAAAAGTGATTGCATTTTATGATGAAATGATTGACACTATGGCCAAAGGAGGAGCAGTAATTTTCAGCAAGGCTTTTGTCACTGTCTGCTCTGATATCCGTATACCAAAAATTGGAGAGAGATGGTTTGGATAGGTGGATTATAAAGTGGGAAATTGTCTGGACCACTGTACTCAAAACGTGGCCCAAATCTGACTGAGAGGTGGGTATGCATAGCAATACTCAGACTGCTGGTGAGGCAAATGTTGTTTAAGATTGCCGTTAACAACCTATGTAAAGGGACAGAATACAATGTCAGCAAGTTCATGGATAATATCAAGTTGGGGGAGCTGTCAATATACAAGAAGGTAGCACTGCCATTTGGAAAGACCTTGACAGGCTGGAGAAATGGATTGACAGGGACCTCATATAGTTCAACAATGGTAAATGCAAGACCTTGCACTTGGGATGCAATAATCCTTTGCAGATACTTCTTTGTAGTCCACTTTGCTGTCCGTAACAATTTATAAAACATACTAAGCTCAGAATGAATTCATAGTTTGTTTTGCATGTGTTTAACCCTGCCATTGTTCCCAGAAGCTAATTACAGTGACAGAAACAGTTCGTCACAAGGCAACACATTCTGGCCTTTAATATATGTTACATTTAAGTTGTTTCTTTTTTTTTAATAGATAGGTCAATGAGCAGGAGACAGGAGGATATGTATACACGCCGTCAAACAACTAGGATGAGATTGTCCAAGTATGCAGCATATAACACCTACCATCACTGTGAGCAGTGTCATCAGTATATGGGTTTCAATCCCCGGTACCAGGTAAAGATTTCCAGATATCAGAAACAGAAGCAGACACAACCCAAGAACAGTTTTGTGTACATTCACTGTGTTTGAATTGACTTAGAAGTTATACATTTGTATTAAAAACAGCTGACTTACAGATTTTGTTGTTTCTTGAGGTTTGCATGCCTTGACCAGACTGCAGATTTGGGGATGCCAGAGGACTGATCCTTGCCTCATTTACATAAGCTGTAGTCTGCTCTACAAGTACACTACCAGTTAAAACCGCTTCCGCAGTAAACTTTGGCACTGGGACTTGCTTACATTTTCACCTGAGTAACTGCAAAAACTGCTACTTCTGATACTGGAGTAGCCCAGCGAAGGATAGTCTGTATGTGGCATACAGACTGTTACTACTCAGAGTAACTCTCCAATTTCCTGCCTATTAGAATGTGAGGAAGAAGGTAGCAGCAATGCAAATACTGGTTTTTATGTGTTAAAAAGCTGAGAGTGGCCTGTAAGCATTTGTACCATTTGCAAGATGAAGCTGAAACAATGGTTTCAAAAGAAAGAACAGTTTAATTTATGTATTTTTTTAGTGTATACTCTGGCCTAGGGGGTATTGCTAAACTAGTGAATCATGAGGTAAAATCTAATGCAATACAGTAAGTGATTGTAGTCTGTTTGATAATATTATAAAAGTGTATTAACTACATGGAGACTTTGTAGTTTGACTCTAACCACTAGAATTATCCTATTTTTTCCCATCCCCAGCTTTATGAGTCCACTCTGCATGCATTCGCCTTTTCCTATTCTATGCTGGGAGAAGAGATCCAGCTGCATTTTATCATTCCAAAGTCAAAGGAGCATCATTTTGTCTTTAGCCAACCAGGAAGACAATTGGAAAGCATGAGGTTACCACTAGTCACAGATAAGGTAAATGGATAATTGTATTTATGGTCATATATGGGAGAGAGATACTATCCATTTTAAATTTTGTTGAATTAGTATTCTTTACACTTCTGGTCCTGCTGTCAGGAGATAATGAGAATGTCCTGATACTGTCTGTATTTTCTCCTGGAAAGGGACACATGAAGCCACCAATAAGCTGTTTCTTTTGCTCATTATCAAGGTTGATCCTTTTGTATAAACACTTTTATCTGGGGCAAAAGGTCTTTGGTTATGGGTTTAAGATGTTAAAGTGAGAATGGTTTCAGCAATGAGCCTCAGAGACATAGTTTTGTTTATCATACAGTCACTAAGAGGAAGCAATTTTTTACTGTAGAGGAAGGCAGTGGATTATCCTGTCTTATTCTACATAAATGCTCAGTTGCTTTCATATAAAAATAAGGCTTTCAAAGAATCTTTGTCATGGCTTCAAGACTGTCCGAAGAATCACGTGTCATGCTTGTAAGAAACACTTTGTAAGGTCATCCATCTGACAGGCTATGCAAACTGTGATGTTGGCCTTTATGGTAACTCCTAATGTCTATGTCTAAGGTGAAGCTGTGCCTTGCTCAGGCCACACTGCTTGGAGTATTGAAGCAATTTGTGGAACAGCAGTAAGCAGTAGCACTTCTGTCCTGGAGAAAATAAGCTACTTTCAATAAAAAATAATGAAGCAATACCATCCTCCAGTTCAGACTTTCATGTCCAGTTCAAGTTTGAAATGGGAGAACCCAGGCAGCCACACAGCAACAGCTGTGCAATGTGAGGATGAAACCTCCTGCTCTTTCTCACCAAGTAAACTTGTGCTTGGCTACATGGTCAGAACTGTGGACTGGGTCCTTGTGGATTCTTATCTTGCTTTTGCCACTGACCTGCTCTGAGGCTATTTATTCTTCCTTTGCTTCTTTTTCTGTTCACTTGTTCCAAAATGGTGCCTGCGATCTTGCTACAAGCTTGAAAAGTGCTGTGGGATATAAACCTAGATTATTAAACCATTATGAAATATTTTTCTTTCTCCGCTTTAAATCCCCTTTTGTGAACTCCACTGGCATCAAATGCACCATTTTGTGCTCTGTCAGTTTTAAGTCTGGAGTGCTTAATTGTGAGGACTTTGGAAAGCCTCTATAAAGAGGCACACTTTCATTCTGGGTCCTTAATGATCTTAACAGGAACCAGTCTAAAATCAGTTGCCCAGACTGGAACAGTCCTGGGTGTCTGCAGAAACAGAGCTCTCAGAAGCTCTACTGTCAAACTTGGAAGCACCTAGTGCGTTTCAATGCATTCAAGATTGGGTGATAGCCTGTCAGAAGGGTTGTACTGCGTTTTTGGAGTAAGGTGTTTCTTACCATCTTATGTCATATGAACATAAATCCTTTTCCAGATCTAGCCCCAAGGTCCCTGTGCACTTGGCAGGTCAATGTTAGCAGTCCTATCCAGTCCACCACACTTTCACCGGTCAAATAAGCTAAATGATTAAGTTTTGTTTTTCCCAACTCTTATAAAAGTTGCTTATTTTTTTGTTAAGCTTATTTAAAATGTAGCAGCTTGTCCAGTGCCAGTAAATCTGATTTATTCTTCTGAAGGATCTGGTTCTCTTTGTTTAAACATCCTCCAGCTTAATACAGAAACTCACACTTCTTTCTATTTACAGAGTGAAGATTATATAAAAAGCCCCACTTTTACGCCCACCACTGGTCGTCATGAACATGGACTTTTCAATTTATATCATGCAATGGATGGAGCCAGTCATCTGCATGTTTTAGTTGTCAAGGAATATGAAATGGCCATATATAAGAAGTATTGGCCCAACCACATCATGCTTGTTCTTCCAAGCATTTTCAACAGTGCAGGCGTAGGTAAGTATAACAAAAAGTTCCAGCAAATGCAGACACATGACTTGGGCCCTCAGGGTGATGTTACTCAATGGTGAAATGTAGACGCATATCTGATCCGGTTACCTGGATTCTCTCTGAAGACAACGTGTCACAGTCGAAGATGCGAGTCACTTATCCAGGGCACCTCAAACAAGCCAGATGAATTGCTCCCTAGAAATACTTACTCTCCTCTGTTGATTTTAAAGGGAGTTGAGGGTGTTAACTCACATGGAGTTACCTACTCTGTTTCCTCCTGGAAATAAGTTATGTAATATTTGCATAGGCAGTGATGCACTGATTCGGTACATCTCTTAGATAGGTTCTGCTATGATAATATCTGTGAAATATTCAGCACCTTGCTTTTACTGCTGAAACAACTTACAGACAGCACTAGTGACAAACACTCAAAGCAGATTGTCAGGGAAAATGGTTCCCATGCTATTCAGTTGATCGATCGACATCTCTAGATGTTTGCACTAAGAGATACTCGTTTAGCCAAATATCTATCAGGTTAAAAGAATCAGTCACTAAACCCCTAAGACACTAACAAATCTTCACCACAGAAGTCAGGCTTCATTTTTTGTGCTTCCTAGTGGGGTTCTATAGGTCCCTAAAGGACAAAGTAGGTTGCCTCTGGGGAGTGTTTGGGTGTTAAAATCTTCAGAGTGATTCATACCCTAGTCTGCAGAATATTCACTTCAAAAGACTTTCAAGTGAAAAGCAAACAATTTCTGCCCCTACTTTTAATCTGATGGTTTATGTCCTTGGTTTCAGGTGCTGCACACTTCCTGATAAAAGAGTTGTCTTATCATAATTTGGAGCTTGAACGAAATCGGCAAGAGGAGCTGGGGATAAAACCCCAGGATATTTGGCCTTTCATTGTCATTTCAGATGACTCCTGTGTTATGTGGAATGCTGTAGAAGTTGACTGTTCAGGAGATAGGAAAAGGTAAATAGAGAAATATATGCTTTTTCAGCTGATCTCTTTTAACCTTTCACTACATATCAGTTTTGAAATTATGTTTGATATACCACAACTTTTACCCTGTACAAGCAGAGAATAATAATTGTGTAACGAGAGAAGTATTTTCCCTAGATATCTGCCTTTGCATAGCACATAGTTTAGTACGTGTTTCTCATTCTTGTCCCCTGAGGATTTAAGTGGCCTGCAGCCTCTGCCGTATATCTTGACTCCAGTTCAAACTGGAGTTACTTGGACTGCAGATTTCAGACTCTGTAAACAATCCCTGATACACTGGGCAAGCATAGGCATTCACACGTACGTTTTTTTAACAGTATTTTTCTAAGGAAGCTAAAGAACATTTCTGTGCAAATTTTGCAACTGATTTCCTCTGACTCTTTTGTTAATCCCAGTCTGTACGGCTCCTTTATTAGCTCCCCAAATCCCCAAACAAGTATTTTTGTTTTCATTACTTCAGAAAATTGTTTGTACTAGATATTTTCATCTATTTACACAATGGCGCTACGCAGGATTTACAGCAAACCTTCAAAGAGAACTAAACTCAGTAAAAAACAGATTTATGGACTCTAGGGGTGGGCTAGGAAGATTTTATACTTTGCACTTAAATTATGGCACGAAGTCAGCAGCCTTCCCAGGGTCATTTGGAACGTTGTCCACACAACTTCAAAAGTTTACATATCTGAGTGAATATTTTGAAAGATCCAGACTAAGTTTCAGATTTCTCGTACCAGTCCCCACCACGTAAGAACTAGTTAATTTTAAGTTTTGATTAGAGTGAGAGACAAAAAGTTGCAGTAAAGTAAGACAACACTGAAGTTATCTATCTGATACTCATAATTACTTTTGACTCTTAAGAATTGCTCTTCAGCTGAATGAGATTCTGAATATTTTGTATATACTTAAAAATGAACACATTTTCATAATTATTGTAGTGACTATACGTGGACTGAAAGGAATGTTTCCTTGAAGCAAATTCTGCAAAATATTGAAGCAACTCCCAATGTCACTCACTATGCCTTAATTGGGATGAGGAAATGGTCCAGTAAAACAAACACTGCTGAGATCAAGGAACCATTCTCCTGCTGCCATGTGCATGATTTCATCATGCTGAATGTCGATCTGACACAGAATGTACAGTACAATCAGAACAGGTAAGTGACTCAGTAGCATATTTTGATAGAGGTAGTGAAACAAATAAAGGAAGTTTTGCAAAAGTTCTTGTTGATTTTGGGGGCACATTGTTAATGGGATGCAGACAGATTTTGTTTTCTTACTGATGGTTCAGATCCTCCCCAAATTGCCAGCAGTTGGAAAAATACATTAATTTCCATGGTTCCAAGCAAGACAGTCATATTTCAGTTACAGGGTAGACACACTCAGCAGCGTGCCCTGCAGTACTGGTCTCCCAGTTGTTTAGTCCCAGTGGCCTTTTGGTAAACACTGTACTTCCCCTCCTACCCACTTCCAAAGGAAACAGGGGTGTATGGCTGAATGGTGCATAACCAAGTCTTGTTCTGACAGTGAATCGAGAGAGAACTGGGCTTTTTACCCAGAGTAGCACAACACTGGAGCATACTGCATGTGTGCTCATCAGGACAATCAGAAGAAAGGAATCAATAAACTTTGTTAACATTTGTGGTTGTTTCTCACATTGACCTGTCTTAGAAATCTCACCTTTTCATTTATTGTGCCACATTGGATATATCAGATTATGATATTGTCATACACAATATTATCACAGTTACCAGAACTGTATTCACAAGGTACATCATCTCAGAGAATTTCACTGATCTATGTGAAATAAACTGTGGTTTTGGCCCCATTTCTGAGGGACAAGCATTTATTACAACGGAATGAGGTAGTTATCACTAGAGGTGGGATTCACTTGTCTAAAGATGGTCACCTCAGAATACGCAAGATGTCCATTTGGGGCTGACAGGTATGATATGAAATCTACAGGTGTTTTTCTGTAAGCTAGGTGGGATACCCCAGGTAATCTAAAATGGCTCTACACACCTTGACTGAACATCAGTCACTGTACTTCTCAGAAGAACTCTCCTATCTCAGGAAGATGTCTCTTGAAGTCCAAGTTTACTTATAACTGCAGGGAAGCACTTCTGCTTTCATTATTCTACAGATAAACAGATGACCTAAATTTCTATCTCCACTAGCCTGACACTTTAAAACGGCATTTTAAAATTGCTCCCATGCATCTCCTAATCCAGAATTGTGCTCCCAAGCTGTCTAACTGTATTACCTTATGAAGCATTATGAAGTGCTAATGAAGAGAACAACAATAAAGCAAAATTATATGAGTACAGGCAGCAATGTTAAAATGTCAGGAACGCCAGCTCACACCACCCCCTTCCTGCTTGTACCTTTAAACCACGTGTGGCTCACCGTAATTCTCTGTGTGGGTGCTGCTGAACAGGTATTGTATAACATTCCAAGCCTGGGCTGGCAAGGAAAAAGGTACATTTTAAAACACAGAGACACTGACAGTCAGGAATAGCAAATATCCATGTAAATATTACTAAGATCAAAGACAAGATTTTACAAACCTATGATTATATGCCATGTTTCTCACTGTTGTCGACTCTTGCAGTAATTGCTCAGCTCTTTTAAATCCAAGCCTGGGATATTAATTCACTGGTTCTGCTGTTTGCGCATCATCCTGTTTGCTGTGTAATATATAAATTCAAAATGGACAACTCAGTCTTCATTTCCCAAAGGCCAGAGTATTTGAATTTAGTCAGCTTTAGAAGTTTACCTTTTATTCTGTTCCATCTTATTTTTAAAATGGGTCAAATTTAGCTCAGGGGTGTTTGGCCGCATTCTGCTTAATTTATTCCTATATCTCAGCAGTTCTGTTTTATTAAAAAAAAGATTCCTTGTCTTCAATTAGTTTTTATCTCTAATGTGATATGACATTATTTCTGTAGAGGAACATTGAAACATTTACTGAATATTTGTATTCTAAGAGAAAAAAAAAGGGTAGCCAGAGACCTCTGTGCATTTGACAAATCAAATGTAAGGTCTCATCCATTTCTTTGGAAGTCAAAGAAATTAATTTCCTTGGCCTTATTTGGAGTAGTAACATACATAGCTATTTTCTATGTCTGTAGTATTGGAGCGAAAAGCAAAGAAAATAGTTTAATTCCTAGATCTTTTCCCTGGCAATTTACTACATTTCTCCTTCCACTTTCCTCTGTGTTTCTGGGCCTTTCCCTCCCTAAGTGGTTCCCTCCCTTATTCTCATCTTCTTGAACTCATTCTAACCTAGTTTATTGTGACAAAGCTGAAGCCTCTTTCTCTGACTGATAGGCACTGGTGGAAGGTCACTATATATGACACCTGTCCTTTCTACGGTGCTGATCAAACACCCTGAGTGCTTGTATTTAGCTTGCTATGTTAGTGTGTGATGGGAAACATTCCTCTGAACTGCTGTAATTTTATTCTTTCCAGATTTACGTGTGATGATGTTGACTTCAACTTGCGCGTCCACAGTGCTGGCCTTCTCATCTGTCGGTTCAATCACTTCAGCGTTATGAAAAAACAAATTGCAGTAGGAGGACAGCGATCCTTCCACATTAAGTCTAAGGTGGGAACTGAGACCTCGGTTTCATTGTTCTTAAAATTATGTTTTCCTTTTCTGTACCCTGTGTCCTAGTTTTGTGTAATGGGAAGGGCTACAGTGGAAGCTTCTGCAAGAAGCTGCTAGAAGTTTCCCCTTTGTCCGGTGGACTCAGCTGGGTCTAGGGCAGACCCACCACTGGCCAGGGCTAACCCAGTTAGTGACAGTGATAATGCCTCAGTGATAATGTATTTAAGAAGGGAAAAAAAAAAACAAAAAAAACCCCAAAAAACAAAGAGGAGTGAAGAAGCAGAAGTGCCCTGCAGAAGGGCAGAACGCGGGAGGCGTGAGCCTTGTGGGCCTTGCAGCCCTCACCCTTTGCCCTCCCGCCGGGCGGCCATCTGGGCCTGACTGGGCCCAGCCCGGCTGCAAAAAGTGAAGAGATGAGATGTGAAGAGAACCTGAGAGGCGTCTGCCTGAGCCAATTGTGAAGAATTTCTTGTGAGAGAAACATCTCTGCAGATGCCAAGGTGGTGAAGAAGGAGGGGAAGGAGTAATGTTTCTCCTGGCCAAGATTCCCCTGCAGCCTGTGGTGCAGCCCATGGTGGAGCAGGTTGTCCCCCTCCATTTTCCTTTAAAAGTTTAAAAACCAGATAAAGTGTCTCTTTACAATGCAAATAACCATTCACTCTGAGTTTTTTATCTATAGCTGTTGAACTGCTCATCTTCACATGACTTCATCTGTAGGCTTACTATGGGTTCAAAGACTCCATAAATACAAATTCTGTGAAACTCTGAAACTTTTTTGGTAGCAGATACTTTTGTCTGAATGATTTTGCTTCTTATATAAATCTTAGATTTGTAGGATAGAGATATGTGTTGTACAAACCAAAATTCAGATAAGTACAACTTGACTGATCAGGATTGATCTGTACCAGAAATATTTTTTTCCTCGTAGGTATCTGACACTCCAGTTTCAATCTCCCCTGCTCAGTACATTTGTGCTCCTGACAGCAAGCATACCTTCTTGGCAGCACCTGCTCAGTTGCTCCTTGAAAAATACCTCCAGTATCACAGCCATCGCTTCTTCCCTCTCTCACTGAAGAATTATAGCCATCCAGTGCTATCTGTGGACTGTTACCTTAACTTAGGACCACAGGTACTGAACAAAATAATCTTCAAGCAGCTCTAGAAATGCATAGGCTATGTTTTGGATGAGTCCATTGATGCATTCCTTAATAACAGTTACACAGCCTTTGAAGAATCGTGTATTAGATGCCTATAATGTTAAAATCAAATTCTTGGTCCCGTAGAGATATTATTAAAGGCTTCAAATAAAGTGCATGGAGAATAATACCAGAGTTGTCCTAAATGCTAATATAGTCTGTGAGTTATATTAGATTCTGAATTAACAAAGAACACATTTTTCTTTAAGAAGTGTTTTCAGTCTGCTATAATTTGGCCCTTCCTACAGCAAATTTCTTTCACAAGTGTTTTACAAATACTTGCTAGCCCTTAGAAAGCACTTCAAAATACAAATATTTTAGTTCACTTTTGACTGATAAGCTGAGGCAGAGAAGCAAATACCAAAAACCAGTCGGAATGGGAGAAGCTGACATTAGCTCTCAGGAGCTGTTCACTCTCTCTGATGAGTCTGGATTTAAAGCCAAGGTCCTACTGAAACTCAGATGTAAGTTGGACAGAAGTGTGATACTAAGGTGGTGGTGTTCAAGAGAGAGAAACTGGTTTTACCTTTTCACCTGAGGTGAATCCTAAATGAAATTCAGTCTTTACTGGATTTACTAAACTTTACCAAAATAGCTGTGTAATGACCTTCCCATATATGCTTCTCCCAGAACATTTCAAACTGTATCTTGGTTTCCTTTCTGGCTGAGCTCTTACAGGTCTATGTTCCCACCATGTTTGGAAAAACAAACTCTGTGGAAGGGCATTGTACTGTTATTGTCTTCATCCATTGCATCCTTTCAGCTCTAACCCATTCAGCACATGAAATGAGTTCAGTTTGGTTCTGGAATTGTTACCTGAGCTGGAATATTATACAATAGGATTGAAAGAATATGGATAAATATAGTCAGCCTAGGCCAGAGTCTCAGTTGCTGTGGGTCAACCTTCCTTCACCAAATCATGCTGATTTATGCCAGATGAGGGACTGCCCCAACTAAGTAGTACAAAGGCACTTTGGAAACAAAGCCTTGTGTGGAAGATTCCTTGATTTTAATTTATAAATCCTGAAAGAGTGCTGTAAATATTCCCTGTTCCTAGTGGATTTGGGGATAAGCCATAAAACAAAAGTAGACAAGAGAAAACCTTTCACATTTATGTATCCTTACAATTCTACTGTCTTGAGTAATCCTGTCATAATGTAAATGAAATTAGGCGTTTCTAAAGGGTTCTTTTCGTGTCCGACTGCACAGTTCCTATATTGACTCATGTCTAGATGAACTGTGCTGGTCACAGCGTTGTGGTTGTGGAGAGCTATTGTTACTGCAGCTTTCAAACCCTATAATCTCTAAACCTCATGATAATAGTAGTAATTAATAGGGACCACTAATACATAGTTATGAATAGTGCTTTATTGTAGGTTTTTAATAAGTAGAGGGATGTTTAGGAAGGAACTATAAAGATCACAATATTTGGAGTTGGAAAGCAAGTCTGAAATTGAACCAGGTGCAAATATTGAAAGCTTGATATCAAGCCTTAGCTTTATACAGAAGCTTGAAAAGTGTGATTTTTTTTTTCCCCCTCTCCCAATCAGATTGCAGTTTGCTACGTGAGTTCTCGGCCTCACTCGCTGAATATCAGTTCCTCTGGTTTGACATTCAGTGGTCTCCTGCTGTACCTCTGTGACTCCTTTGTTGTAGCTAGCTTTTTGAAGAAGTTTCATTTTCTTAAAGGTAAGCCGCAATAATTTTATTACAGAGAATTATATGACCTGGTCCCTGGAAACTTGGAGAAAAATGTGTTTTGTGTGAAAATATACATGCATATATATTTATGTGCATGTGTTCATATTTATCTTTATACATCCCACCCATCTTTGATCCTTGATCCTGCTGGCTCTGTACTGTAGTAAACTGGAATATAACACTGCTGTAAGTTCTGCAGATTTGTAAGTGGGGAGGAATGACAGATCTGTATCATTATGCCTAGTGTACATACATAACTCCTTTATGTTTGAAAAACAAGTATTTAAGATTTATGTATTAAACATTTACCTATTGTGTTGTTGCAGGTTTTCTAATTTTTGATAGAAAATAGGCGATGGACAAGCCTCCATCAAAATCTATTTACAATCCTTGGAAATAGAAGCTGACTCACTTAATTTATTCCTAATAACCAGTTTCTCCATGTAGTCCTTATAATGATGGATAGCGGTGCAGACAAATAACTTCCATTTGTACTGCAGGCAGTCACATTGCAAACTTCTTTGAGGTTGTTCTGCTACTACCTTAGGCATTTAGCGCTCTGGGGATTTGTCTCACTCACAGCTGGAGGGAGAACACTGCGGCAAACCCCTTCTTGAAATGGGCAGAGTTGCTAGGAACTGCTGTGCTTTTTGTTGCAGTTAGCACAGTTCCACGTAGGTATGCGTGGCCAAGTGCAGACTGGGGGGTACAGGGCTTCTACCTGCACACGCCACTGAAGCCACGAGTGCCGGTGTCTGCGCTCATTCTGGAGCACCGTCCGTGTTTTAACCAGCCTGTAGTTTCTCTGACAAGGTGATCAGAGTAACTGCAAATGAAAGCAGTGCTTTTGTACTGCATTTTTGAGGCTATCAATCCATTTCATTTTATATAAACCAGACAATATTTATAGCATGCAGCACCAAGTGTATTTCATTTGAGATTTCTTCACCTCCCTTGACAGGCAACTTGATTTTCTAACCCGCCATGTGAGCATTAAGCACCACACAACTGTCAGTCTTGTTTCTTTTTATTACATTTCCAGTTTTTTTGTTTTGTTTTGTTTTGTTTTTTTGTCTTGGGCATTTCCACTTACTTCATCATCTCTCATTCAGATTATTGAATGCTGGCAAGCTAATTGTTTCCTTTTAATAAGCACTATTCTCAGAAGCCAGGAAATCATACATGCAAGTTAAAATGGCATCAGCATGCCAGTCAAGACAGTTGATATTGTTTAATAAAATGTATTTCTTACTCTGGCGATCTGGATTCGCCTGTGTCTGTAGCCATACAGACCAGTATGCCAGCACGTTAGTTTACCAATCCAAAAAGCGCTGACCTTTGGGATTAGTTTTAAGGACATGTTTAGACCATTTCTGGTCAGCAAAGCACAAAGAGTCAGACATCATGGTGATTGACTTGTGGTGTAAGTGTTTTGCCATCTGAGGGTTTCACTCAGCAAGGTAATGATTAGTAGGGGTAGAACAGTAGTGGATGTAGCACTTTACCTTGTTTTCTGCCAGGACCCATCACCACCTCCTTAGACCTGACAGTTTTACCCTTCCTTACCCCAAAGAGTAGGGAATGCATTGTTAATCCCATTTACTAGATGAATACTAGGTAACTCAAGTTGCACAAGAAGACCCTGATAAATAGGGAGCTGAACATAGCTCTCCTCAGCCCTACATGAGTGTCTTAATTTTCTCCCACGCCCGTTTGTAACTCCCGTTGTGAAAGTGGTGGAGTTCTACATGCTAAGAAGTGGTGGGAGCTGGGTGGTCTGAGAACAAAGGGAATACTCACGTGGTTTTCTTTTTAACTATTTGCTTAGGTGCCACCCTGTGTGTCATTTGTCAGGATCGCAATTCTCTTCGCCAGACTGTGGTCCGGCTAGAGCTGGAAGATGAATGGCAGTTCCGACTGCGGGATGAATTCCAGACGGCCAATGCAAAAGAAGACAGACCACTTTTCTTCCTGACTGGGCGACATATCTAATTGAAAGGAGACACATTTCCTAAATGAAACAAGAGACTAATTGCCAGCAGCTCATTAAATTACTGTTGAGAGGCTCTGCTTTCTGAACAGAAGCAGGACTGTTTTCCATTGTTTGTCAGGAAGATATCTAATCAGACAATTTACACTCATATTTCCAAACACTGAAGTGACTTTTCTAATTTAATTGCCTGATGGAAGTCATTTGTAATTCCTGGGAGAGATGCAGAAACTTACTACTCCGCATGACGGAAATAATTTTGGATCAGAAGGGAGGTCAACGAGCGCACTTCTTCTGTGACAAAAAAAGACCACATACAAGAGTTTTAGAAAACTTTTGTACATTCCAGAAATAGGAAGTGTAAATTTAGAGGCAGATTTTGTTTTACGTGTCTTATTTATCTAATGGTTGGCAGAAGGCAACAGGAATGTTACAGTTTTGTAGTATATTGCTACTGATTGGTCCAGGTAGGCTTTTTATATGAAGATTTGTAAAGTGTATTTCTGAAATAGAGGAAACTCAGTTGGAGCCTTAATTTTTGAAACAGGTGCCACACTGGATAGTTTTACCACACAGGGCTCTTGGCATAAGGCCTTAATTGTATATCTGGTTCTATTGCTATAAGGAAAAGAGTCAAGAAAGTAGAATTTAAAATGAGATCAGAACATTTAAATCTGAAACTGAAATTACCTTGAGTAACTGAAGAGACCAAATGGAGAGAGTGACCTGCAAGTGACTTATTACATCTAGAACAGTGGTGTTTCCTGGTTTCTCATTAAATTGTTGCACTGGCTGCAGACTTCAAGCTGGGCTAGGTGCACTCAAGATAGCAGATGAGATGTTTCTGAAACACTCCTAATACATTTTCTGGGGATATTTTCTTGCCAAAGTGCTTCAAAACAGTGGGAAAATGGAGATCACATCTCTAAGGAATTCAGGTGGAAATCTAAAAACATGTTCTAGTATAGCACCAGGCATCATGGTATTTTATATACTCTAAATGTGAAGTCAGTGATCACGGTCTTTGTCTAGGTTTTTGGAAGTATTCTCTGACTTGCAAATTTCACGTTTGTCTTTATATAATCAGTGTTAACTTCACTCAGTCCAGGTGTAGGAGGGATAAGTATAAATATTATCAGAAGACCTCTAATGTTTGGGCAGTCCTTTCTTGCTGGATACACCAATGAGAGGATAATTGATTTTATTCTCATGAAATGCCATTAGGGGCCTGAGTCCATTACAGTACTGACCTTGAAATGCAGACATCACTATGACTGTGCCAAAGAGCTACTTTATGTTCCTTTATAGCAAAAAGGTAAGTTCTGTAAGTTTCAGAGACTTAGATTGCTATTTACAACATAACTGCTAGAAATCAGTGTGTTTCTGTATTTCATTGTCCTTGTTTCAGAGTGAGAATTCACTTTAAGTTTTGGGAAGGAAGATGGGCATTGTCCTATGTAAATATTACCTGTTCAGTTTTCACCAGTTGATTAGTTAATTTAAACTTTTTTAAAGAATTGTGACATTCATGTCTAATCCCTTCTTTATAAATAAAGTTCATGGTGCATGAGCTTCTGTCTTGGTGGTGTACAGACTGTCAAGTATTTTTTTGTAGGGAAAAAAAAAGGTTGGCTAATATAATTAAGGAATGCTCTGAACTGATCAAGAGAAAATACAGCACTGCTTAATGGCCTAAAGCATAGTGCAGCCTCAAAAACTCTCAAATAAGAGTTTTTGCAAGAACTTAGAATTAAAGACAGCGTGTTGAAATCTCCTCTCCCTTAACCAAGCACTTAAACAACTTACATCAAATGTCTGTAAACTTTCCCTGTGTTTTTGACCTGAGATTTGCTTTACCAGTCTTCAGGCATCTATTTTCTCCAAGAAATGGAAAAAAAGGCTAAAGTATATAATAATAAATAAATAAAAATAAATCACATACTTTCTTAACATTCTCCTTTGCCGCAAAGTCTTCAAAACTTTGACAAAATGCAGCCGCTAGTGGACTGAAACCATCGTACTCCTGAGTGTTGTTTCACCGTTCACGTTTTGCTCTGTCAGTTACCCACCTACTGTATCCTGCCTACAGAAGAGGGCCTCAGGTCCTGGCCACACCAGATGTATGTCTATCGTGTGACCAGGTGCAATCATTCTCCACCATGGAGTACACACATAAGCAATCGTGTACACGGTGAAACTTGCTTGCACAGCCCATTGTCTGACAGAGCACATCCTGCTGTAAGACCAGATATGCACTTACTGTGTGATGAAAATGCAGTTACTTCCCTTCATTTGACCAGCTACATACCCAACATGGTAGAAAAATACGGCATTTTGTTCACATGATGCCAAATACTAATGGTGGATCAGTCAGGGAGAGCCACTCTTTAGATCTCCATCCAAACATTTCTTCATCCTTGGCCTAGTTTACAGGCTAAGCTCCCTTAGACCGTAAGCTTTCAGGGAGAGGGACAATGCAGGGTTCATGTCCAGCTAGGACTCTGAGGTGATACAATAATACAAATAAATAATAACAATAAACAAAAGCAAATTGTTTGGGTGGGGCTGGCATCCTGTGCTGCAACTTCTTTGTGCTGTAGGTGTTTCCCATAGGTGCATGTGTTGGGCTGGGAACCCACGTCTCAGCTTCACCCTTCTCTTCTCTTGCCTTTTGTGGGAAGGAATTGCTGGCTTTCAGTCCCAGTGACCTTTGTGAGAAGACTTGGCCCATGCCCATTGTGTACACGGATCTTTTAGTCTCTCCTTTCTGACTTTGGACGTGACGAGAAGACAGAGGTCTCCATCACATGGATTGACTCGATAATGTAGTAGCAAACAAAACAAAAGGCACTGCCTGCGTGCTTTTACAGATTTCTTACCGCCTCTACCTTCTCCTCTAGTGCCCTCCATGCTTGCTGGTTTAGTCATCCACTATTATCACCTACAGGCAGTATTGTTAGCATGTCCTGTATTGTGTGTCAGAGGGTGAAATATTTTATGATTCAGCTTCTGCAAAAGACAGTATCCAAACAGAGAAGGTCACTGGGAAGGTGATACGGTGATATTATTTTCCTTCTTACCACCCTCGCTCCACTATCAAGTCTTCACAAGCACTTCAGCGCTAATGCCTGCCATCTAATCATCTGGGCATTACCAATTATCTGCACACCAGCGGATGTAAGGGATTTCATCCTTCCCTAGCAAGTGCCTCCTGTTGTTGTGCCTCCCACACTGCATCTAAAAGCAGCTGCTTTTTGCTTTCGCTTTTTGCTTGAGAAGGGTCTGCTTTTCAAAGCTGTATCATCTGTGACACTCTGTGGTAAAATGTGTCACTCGCACAAAAAGAAAGAGGTTCAAGTAGGAGACAAACAACCCAAAGGAGGGGTCAGAGGAGAGGTTTACAGAGTGGAAAATGGAGAGCAAGGGAAGTGGAGGCTGTAACAGAGGTAGCAACATGGAAGAAGCTGGGAGGCAAGCAGGGCTCCTGGCTGTGGTAGGAAGTGTTTGCTGGGGCAGGAGGACCCTGGGCAGGGGCTGTGTGCAGTGGAAAGAACCAGGATTTCCATCACAGGGGGAATTCAGGTGGGTGGCGTGAGCACCCAGCTCAGCAGGTCCTGGCCAAGTACCATCACCTTTTCATGAAAAGTAAAACTCTGCTTGTCTTCTACTTCTTATCTTTACAATTTTCACCTGAAGAAATAGTGGCTCTGGTTATTTGCAAATGCCTTTATAACGTTTCCAGTCCTGTTTTGGCAGTCCCTGATATAACTGTAGATGGTTGTGGAGGACACAACTCCGGGAGTTTTGAGGCGTTAGTCCAATTGCTGACATTGCCCATCGCTGATGTATTATTTGGTGAGGAAGTGTAGGTGTCTCAGCTATAACAGTGCGACTCCTGCTCGGTGGAAAAAAAAAAAAAAGTTTGGACTCAACTGCCATGATTTTAAGAAAGGCTTCATAAAGCTGCTTCACGTGTAAATGTGGTTTTGATTAAAATCCTCAAGAAAACTGAAATGTTTGATTTAGATTACATAGCAAGTAAACAGAAGGAAATTTCTTCACTCTTGTTACATGATTGCTGTGTTGATTATGCACTTAAACTCTGAACACACTAAGGAGTATTCTGGCAGCATGAGCTGGGGTGCTGTAGAAAAGGTTGAGTGGCACTGTTAACAGCAACTTAACAATTTTCTTTATACTTGGAGACAACAGGATTGATAGGACAGGCTGAGAGAGTTGGGGCTGTTCAGGCTGGAGAAGTGGAGGCTCCGGGGAGACCTGATTGTGGCATTCCAGTACCTCAAGGGGGAAAGATGGGGAGAAACTCTTTAGCAGGGTGTTGTTGTGATAGCATGAGGGGTAATGATTTTAAACTAGAAGGAGGTAGATTCAAACTGGACATAATGAAGACATTTTTTTACACTGAGGGTGGTGGAGCACTGGAACAGGTTGCCCAGAGAGGTGGTGGATGCCCCATCCCTGGAAACATTCAAGGCCAGGTGGGACGGGGCTTTGAGCAACCTGATCTGGCTGGAGATGTCCCTGCTCCTTGAAGGGGGGTTGGACTAGATGACCTTTAAAGGTCGCTTCCAACCCAAACTATTCCATGATTCTGTGATTCTGTGAAAGTGAATTTTTACTTGTTACTTCCTATAGGGACCAGTAACAGTTTGGAGAACATTTATTGGCTCACAGGTTGTTGCGGTAACCACTGGATTAATTCTGCCTCACAAGACACCTACGCAGAATGTGCTTTTGCAAACACACAGAACCTGTTTTTTTGGGGATGATATGATCTCCTTCTATTTGAACTTAAATTATTCTTGTAAATACTGTTCATTTATCAGCCATAAATCTCATAGATCTGTCCTAGATGAGACGGCACCTGTGTTGGAGCAGGTTGGCAGCACCATGTACCTGTCTGAAATCCCCCAGTAGCTTCATGTTAGGGCTGAACATGCAGAATCGTGAATCTGCACGAGACACAAAGCAGCAGAGTTACAGCTCAGCAGCTGCGTAAGGTAGATTTTATTTCTGCCTTCTTAATTCCTCCTTTTCAGGTACCACGGTGCTACAAATTGCAATGGGTGTTTATGAGATAAAAGACTTTACAGAAAGAAAATTGAGAAGACCGGTTCCATACACTTTGTCCACAGCACCTGCAGTAATGTGAAAAGGCTGGAGAAAGTTAAACTATTTTAGGTGAGTGGCACTGTTCCAGTACAGTAGAATTGTGATTGTATTTAAAAATAAATTAATCTTTAAGTTGAACAATTATTCTAATAAAAATAAGATGACATAATCTTATCAGGTCAGCAAAATAAAGGTCACACCAAGGTTACCATGAGCTAATATTACTATATTTAAATATTCTGGGATGATCATAAATGCTTTTTTTTCTTCTCATGATACAGCACTTGCAAATGCTGTTTATAAAAAGAAGTTGGCTGCTGTTTACCCTGTGTCATCATGCAATGAAATCAGTAGGCAATGTTTAAAACTGACATCAGGATTTCTATTTACACTGCATAATTATCCAACGAAACTTGCTGCTACAGGATCTCACAGAGGCTATGAGCGGAGTATGAGTCCAAAAACCTTTGTGAAGCTTATGTGAACTCTGAGTTTGAGAATATCTTCTGTGAATTTTCTGTCAGCCCCGTGTTCCACATGTGTCTTTGGGTGAAAACACCAGCTGTGGAAGTAGCAGCAAAGTCATGAAGCCCGGAAAGTGGGGAAATGGGAAGGGACTGAGGGAAGAGCAGCAGCTGGGGCTGTGGGGGAGCACTGGGAAGGAGACTTTCAGTGGGCAAAGAGACGGTGGCCTGGCTGTGTGGGCATGGCAGCGGAGGAGGTGGGAAGGAGAGCAGGTGGTGGGAATGGCAACCTTGGAAAAAGGCTGGGAACCGCTGTCCTGGTTTATGAAAATTATGGAGAAAATTATTTTTACATCTGGTTATTATTCCGTTTCTGAACTTCTCAATCTTGATGGTCACCCTTGGACAGAGGGTACCAGACTATCAGATGTATTGATCTAGGAAAAGCAGTCGTTGGGTTCCTATATGTTGCACAGAAGAAACGCTTGCACTTGTTAGTGCTTCCTGGTGAAAGCAGAAAGGTCCTGAAGTTGGACGATGCAGACTATGAGAAGCTCTTCAGAAATACTGTGTGCTGGGAAAGATGCACAGCCATTTCTTGAAGAATTTTATAAATAAACATTATGCAATGTATTAAAATGATTTAAACAGTATTTCTGATAGATTGTTATACTGACCCATCACAGCTTGAAAGCAAAATTAACAGAAGAAATGGGTGGGACAGTGGAAAATAACTCTAACAAACAGTGGTTCCTATCTTTTAAGTTTAGTGAATAGACCTTTCATCAGAAGCAGGAATGCCATTGAAATTCATTAGGTGTGGCATTTCCCTGTTTAGATGAAATGAGGAGAATTGTATTTAATTTCCTTCCCCGAAATTGTTCCAGAAAGAAAATGTGATCTGTCAGCTGCCTAATAAATGGGTTTCTGTGCTTGCAGTCTTAACATTCGGTGTATGGCAGAAACGAGTAACTTGAGCATCTTGGTAACTTAAGTGCTGTGCTGTTTTCCCTTGGAAGTGCTAGCCTACAGCTTGGGAGTGACTTGGCTGTTGGGCCACTCCAGATTCTGAGTTTCTAATGTGAAAGAGTCTAAGTGAGCACCAATTTTTCTGAAAATCAGGTCTCTTCCAGATGTCTTCCAAGTCAATATCCTGTGGTCCTAAGTCACCCATCAGGAGGGATGTCCATGTGAGACTGCCACCAGTGGGCCACGGTAGTGGAATTTCAGGGGCAGAGGCAGGTCAGAGCTGGCAGCACGAGGCTGTGTGACAGTGCAGGAGGGATGCTGAGGGCAGACCAGTGGACTCTCATAGGCCCAGAGAGTAACTGGAGTGAGCCGAGAGTGTGTTGCTTGCACCTGATGCCCATCTTGTGATGCAAACTGACATTTCCTTTGCCATGTCAGACATTTGCAGCACTTTGGCAGCTGTGTTAGTTTTGATTGATGTGCAGGAATAACACCTCACGCAATACTCCCAAAGCTTAACAGTAACTCCACACAGCAGTGAGCTTCCCTCTCAGCTAGGATGTCACAGCTCTTCTTGAGACCCCAGAATAAATTGTTTTAGGAAACCGTTGCAGACTTTAAAAAGTTCTGCATGTTGTAGTTTGGGGTAAGGAGGATGATGGAGGCAAGTACAGCTGATGCTGATGTTGCTATTGAAAACAACACACTGTCAAACCACAGCCTGTGTGACTGCGAGACGCTAATCCTCAAGCTGACAATGGCTGCTAGGCTGCCAGCTATCAGAGAGGGATATCACTTTTTAGTCTTCTCTCTATCTTTACATGCTGCCAAGCTTAGTGACACTCACAATGATGAGAGACCGTGTGCTAGCAACAGGCTATTTCCCTACAAAATACCGTATTTCCAACCTTTTTTCCCCCGTCACTTAATTATTTTCCTACTTGCTGAATTTGCATATCACTTAAGGTTAAATATCAAACATATTGGGGGATATTTTTTCATCTGATAATCATTATTAACTCATAGCTAACACTAGGACTCCCCTGCAGTGGTATGCTATAAATAGCCCATTTCATTATATAATTCAGTGGAAATATTTAGAAGCCTTTGCCCAAAGTCAGAGAGGTACCAGAAACGTGATTTCGAGATGCTGGACTCCACAGTCCTCTCTTACAGAACCAGAAGTCTCACAAATATCAGGGCAAATTTTGTCTGCAGATACACAGGGGAAGATACATGATATTTGGATTCTACACTCTAGTACTGAACCCAACAGAAACAGAAGACCAAAAGGAACAAATGGAAGAGAAAATGCCCCTCTTTCAAACTTGATTGCAGAGAAGAACAGAAAAGCTGTCCTGCCTTCATATCCATACAGTTATGGTTGTGGAGCTCTGCAGGACAGCAGAATAAGGTTTTGACATTAAGAACCTGTCTTGAAAACAAAATTAAGCCATTAAAATCTGTACTAAATATGACTGATGATGGCAATAAAATCTTGGCAATAAAAATTCCTTATATTCTATTCACAGAATTTATAACTCAGCAAATTGTCTAACCATAAAAATCTTGTACAAAAGTACGGATACCAACTGTTTGGAAGTGAATTTGTGTTGGTCAGGGTCTAATTTTTCACTGAACCTTTGACTTAATTAGGATACTTGAGGAGTCAGTTGCAAGGAAAGTGTGCTCTAGTTTACCGGGCTCAGGTTTCTTGCTCTGACTCTGCTTCCAAGAACTTCAGCAGGTAAAATTAGCAGGCAAACAGGATCACTGGGAAACTATATTCTCTGGAGCTTTGTTGTCAACAGCTAAAACTTGAAAGCAGCATTTTTGTATATGGCCAAAACCAAGAGTGGTTTTAGTAGCGTATGCAAGGAATGGAGGAAAATGATCAGCTCCGGAGGTCGTCTGAGGAGGAAGACCAGCCAGAGACCCTCACAGGTTCCCCTTGGTCTTGGGTAAGAGCTTATGCCTTTAGGTTGCATAAATAACACTTAAAGCTCTAGAAACAAGTAACCAGCTGTGCTGTGTGAACTTTGACAGAACTGAGTATCATCAGCTTTTTTTCCTCTCCTGTTGAAGTTTATGTTTCATTAATGGTTAGATTGTCTGTTCTAGTTCTACCTGTGGAGACTAAAAAAAAAAAAAAAAAAAGAATGGGAAAACCTTCTTGTGCTTTTGTTGTGTATGTCAGACGCCACAAGAAAACCTGGCTGATTCTCTACTGTTTGCTTTGCTGTCTCACTGACGGCGTAAAGCAGCACTGTTGAAAGATACCTTTTAGGTATAGTGGAGGAAAAATGATGTAAACAATAGAGCAAATGCTTGCTCTGAAGGTCTGCATTTGGGAAAGAGCCCGTGAGACCCCTATTACAAGTACAGAAATGTCTTCTCATAATTTTTTTTGTAAGATAGAAGCTGCCTCAATGGAAGACAGTCTGCACTAATGGCCCACTAACAGTGGTTGCGTGGTCCTGTACTTTGAGATCTGGGCTTGATGCCTGATGCTGCTTGAGAGGATGTGGGTCAGTATGATTTTCTGATGGAAAAGGAAAAAGATGCATTCACTCTGACAGGGCTTCAGGTGGAAACAGGAATATCTCTGCTGAATAGCCTGGGAATTCTCTAAGTCTCAGGAAAAGAGGAGGTACAACAAAGGCTTTCAATTACTTTTTTAAAGGTATTAGAATGATTTAAAAAACAAGTATATGTCTTGAAATTAGTATTTACAGTTTCATTTCATAACCTTAAATTTCTATATCTACTTATAAACATACAGATCTATGATTTTTCTGGAAATGTCAGTGGTTGAAATGGTTTCTGAGTGTTTGTGGTCAGGCACGAATATGTGTGTAAGCACGGAACTGACATTTCCTGCAGGTACCCAAAGAGTTATCAGAGGCAACTGATTTTGGAAGGTAAAAGGCCTAGAATAAACGGGTTCAGCTGATGATAGGATTGTGTATTTAAAATACTCTCATGTTTGGAGGAACATGCAGGGAGGATGAAAAAGAGTACCAGTTGTTCTTACTATTGGGACAGAGGATTTGTGTGCTGGTGAACATCTGTTTTTGATGCGCGGGAAGATAATTTATATATATTGATTTGTTAATTAAAAGTAAGTGGAAACTTTATGTTTACATGGAAAATCCCCTACAGACTGAGCAGAATGGAGGCTGGGTGTGGAGAGATAGGTACCAAATAGTTAGCAGACGGCTGGAGCTCTAAGGAAGATCTAAACTATATTCAACATAAACCAAACTCTGAGTCCAAACCAAGAAGACGGGAATTTTTTTTTTAATAAATTTCAAACATCAGTGGATTTCTGGTTATCAGTTTTGTTAAAAATTAAGATGTCCTACACGTCATTTTGACAACTGCATTTGTATGATATGTACTTCAGCTTAATTTCCTTTCTGGGAATTTCCTTCTCATACAAGTCTCTTAAAGTGCCAAGGGAAATCATGGATCCCAGTGCTCCAGGGAGCACTCGACTCTGCAACAAATGTGAAAGTTTCATTCCAAGTTAAACAAACGCTGTTAGTCAGCATATAAAGCATATTGGATTTCTGATAGAAACAGATGCGCTGAAGATAATTTGAAACGGTTGCTGTTGGCCTCTAGGAGTTGCTGACTCTGGGCTTCTGCTAAGGACTTCAGAAAAGAAGACCATTTGCCTCTATAGATTTACCAAAGTGCTTCTGCATGTTGATATATCCTAGAGTACAAAGAAAATTGTGGTCCTTGGAGAGGATGACAGAATACTTATATTTGAGAATATTAAAAGCTCGTAATAGAGAGCTCTTTGATAAAGACTCCCTAGGTATGCAAAGATAAACATAAGAGCCCTAGGCTTTGAAATATAGCATGTGATTAAAAAATTACATGCTTCCAGAAGCAAAAATTTGTTTTTGTAAGCATCTAGACCTCAAGCCACTTCCTCTGATTTACCATGACGTTGCAAGAGAACCACACAAATATGATTTCACAGAGACATTTTCATTCCCTAAGGAAATGAATGTCCTCTTCAGAGAAGGAATAAAGAATTGTACTAGGATGTACACACAAGTCCCCTTAGACTTGAAACAGAAAGACACTTAGGAAGACAGCTTTATGGTAACTACACAAATTAAGCAGCGAGAAAAAATTACCTTAAAATCTGCATAACCAGTCCAGTTTCTTTGCCACTTTTGACCAGTCATTGGTAATGTGACAGCATGCGAAGCTTCAATAGAAAATTGTGACTAACCTGTGTTGTTGGAAATGGGAATGTTTGGAAGGGAGGACTCTGCCGGAGCAGTGTGACCTGAAGCGCAGGTTGCTGCTGGACCATTTAGGTTATGCTATCCTTAAGTATTTACCTCCCTAAAACTCCTGAGAAAATAAGATAATTATAAATCCTCTGCAATTGCTATAGTGCATTGCCACCACTTGGTATGGATAATGCAAATCTGGATACCTCTAGCCCATTCTTGCACCAGTTTAGCCCATATCTAAATCGGGGAGAGGCTGCTATATGCTACAGCACTAACCCTTGTGTTGGGGAGAGCTTAATTCACAGTTCTGGACAGTGTTGGACAGCTAAAGCCCTCCCAGTCCATCCCTGCCCCCTGTAAGCACTGTTCTGGCAATATCCCTTCCCTGCACCCTGCAAAGCTGGGAGGAGGTGATGCCAGGGGAGGTGAGAAGTTCATGATGTACAGAAAGAGGGGGAGAAGACAACATGTCCTCCTCAGGGGAATGGCCTGGCTGTGATGGAGGAGTCAAACATGGCAGTGCTGTGCCGCCAGCATTTCGACAAGGCTGGTTCTTCCCTCCTCCCCTCTTCCTGCTGGAGACAAACCCTCGGTGACAGACTCTACCAACCTGCAGGCAGTGACAGCGTCTGCAAGCGTCTGACAAGCTGGGCCACGTGTTACTGGTGTGGAACTCGTCACAACCTCACCATTGGCGTAGGGCTGGGACTGGGACTGGCAACCCCATTTGAGCATATTCGCCAAATGAGATGGACTGGGGGAGCTGGAGAGGGCAGGGACTGTTCCCGCGCTCACCTGCGCCTCCCTGAAGCCATGCTGGTCCCAGTGGTCGGACGCTGCTGCATTGTGGGGTTGTCCTGTGCTGACCTCATTGCTCTGCTCTGGTGGGGTGACCCGGCAAGGTGGTGGAGCCACCATGGCTTATGCCCACACAACACCAAAAAGCCAAGCCAGGTCATAAATAACAAGAGCAGCAAAGGGGTGCTGTGGTCGAACAGCTGTGTGCTGGGCACGGAAACCCCATTTCCCATTTTGTGACTGGGAGAGGCACACGTGGGGCGTGTGGTGGTGGCCAGCCTCGTGTCACGTGCTGATGTTGGCAGCCAGGCTACAAGCATGATGTGTGGGGCTGAGGCTGGTGGTGAGGACGTGGAGGAAGGCCCTTTATTCCAGTGATTAGTCTGTTTGGATTCCAGCTTTTTCATTGTTTCACCAGTTCAGTCGAGGGTTATTTATTTTGCTTTATAAGCGTGTGCTTGAAATCCCCGTGCTCTGGGGCAGGCAGCTGTCTTGCCAGTGCAGGATGGTGGGGGGATATTCTGAGGGAGACACGTCAGGCTGTACAGCTGCTGCTTTCCAGGTAAAGACGCCAGCCAGGGTGGAGGAGTCGTAGGTGGCTGTGGAGCTTCTTTTCTAACCAAATATTGCCCAAAATGGCCACGGCTGGGCCATGTGTGGAGAATATTTCTGCTCCTGCAGTCTGGGGCAGTGAGCAGTTGTATTCAGCAGGGCGATGAGACTGTCTCGGATGGAGACGTGGTGCCTGGCCTCTCTTGGCCCCTGGCATCCCTGGGCATTGCTGCCCTCCTGCCGCATCCCCCCAGCAGCCCCGACGGCTGGGCCGTGGGGGGATTGTCTGAGGCACGCTTTGTGGTGAGCATTGAAAGCCACTAACATATTTAGCAAAAAAAAATTAAAAAACACTGGAGAAAACAGTGTTTTATTAAACATCTCCAAGCTCTCCACATGGTGGTGTTTCTTTCCATTTGACCTTATAGAGGTTTTGGGTTTTTTTTTTACCTGATAACTAATAAAATAGTTATTAGCTATGCTAACAGATGCTGTCACTGCTATTCGCATTTAATTACAGAAATATCTAGGAGGGACGTTGAAAGTACTCACCCACTCTCATTATCACCAAATTTCAGAGCAGGACTGGGCCTGTCAAAGCACAGCACACACAGAGAGATCTGTGCAGATTCCTTAATCAAAACTTCCCATACAGCCGTGGGCACAAGTCAGGTTTTATTTTCCAGTGTTTCCAGTCACTGTAGATACAGCTCTGCTCCGAGATCCTGGCTCAAGACCTTCATGTTCAGAGGAATTTCTACAAATTTCGCCTGAACTGCAAGGGCTGAGCATCTGTGAAAATCCCCCCCGAGCCGCCTGTACTGGGTACCCAAAGTGAATGCACACACTTGAAAACTGTAACCCTCATTTCCCACCACCCCCCGACTTTTTTAGGTTAATTTAACCTGAAGCTTATATTGTATTTCGAGATCCTTTGAGACAAGCCTTCTAGAAACGCAGTGTCTTGTTGCAATTAAGTTGCCATCTGCTGCTTGTGCCACAGCAAGGGTTAATGCTGCCTTGGGAGAGGGACCGGTTGGATTCTCAAGGGCAAGCTTCAATCAATCTCTGCCCAGTGCCAGGCCAAACCACTGGGTCACTGACAAAACACTGTCATTTCTCCAGGGCAGCAGGCAGTCCTGGATTTACCAAACTCCAGAGGGGATAGCAATTTAATTAGCGCCGGTTTCTTTGGAAAGCTGAAACCATCTGTGTGTCTCTCACTGTGAGTTTTACTGCAGGAAAACTTATCCTGGGTAAATTGGGATGAGCGGGCTGGGGCCAGAGGCTGCTGTCACCCACCGATGCCATGTCAGCTCCTATCAGCTGCAGATCAGAGCCACTGACCCGGGGGCTGCGGTCACCTCGACTCTCCTGCACTTTACAGCAAGGATGCCCCCAGCTACTCTGACAGCAGGGCTGTTCCCAGCTGTCCCCGCAGATGGGTCTGGGCTCTGGGACTGCCCCATCCCATGGACCTTCCCCAGCGAGGGAGCTCTCGCATGGGGCCCGCTTCCACCCAGCTTTCTGACCTGCAGCTGATCTGTACACTTCAGGCACAAGGGTTCAACTACTGCCCTGCGCACAGGATACATAGCGTGGGCTCTTGTTCTGTTTTATTTTGTTAGGCCTTTTTGCAGCGATCTGCTAAGCAGACCTCAGGCTTTTCAAAGACAGGAGGTCCTTTCCCCACCGGTAGCCTTCCACTGCTGTGCCTGGCTGGTCAGCAGCTGCAGCCGGGGAGCAGGTGCCGCCTGTTTGCATCCCCTTGCTCCCATTTCGGAAGGTTGACACTTCAGCGACTGGAGGATGGATTTTTGCAAGGGTAAATAAGTCTCAAAGGTATTCACTGCAGATCTGCTTTCCTTCAGCAGCAAGCACGTGTGGTGCCTTCCCACCTCCTGAAAAACAACAGTAAATTGAGCCCAGACCCTGCCCTGAGGTTCACCCCGGAGCTCCCAGAGCACCTCTCCGGGGAGCTGACCGGAGACCGAGTCCTTTTGCATTTTATTTAGAGCAGATTGCTAGAGGTCAGCAATCTTTCTGTATCTGGAGATCATGTCTCAGAGACCCTGCCCTGTCTTAATATAGATTGGAAAGTTCAGCTTGGTCCATGGGGACCAAAGGCTGTGAGGGCAATAAGCCGCAAACATCATCAAATAAGGCAAACATCATCAAAGCCGCCAGCTGCTTCGCCCCCCAGTTCCTGTCGCCTACGCTGCCTTTGCATGATAACCTTTCTTTGCGTGAGGAGTAATGCTTTAATAACAGTGATGTAGCTTATGCTGTGGTAAATGCAAACGGAGTGTTAACCTCTCTGTTCCCGACTCCCCCACTCCTTGCAGTGGTCTGTGACAGGTGAGCCTCACCGGTTTGCACCACGTCAAGGCCATGGCCTAAGGACTGGGCAGGCCAGGGGTGAGCTTCAGCTGCCTTGTCTGAGCAGCTAAGCAAAACCCACACTGAGATCTGGGCTGCAAGACACTCTATAAAAGTGGAGCACATAAGAAAAACCAACTCCAAACAGGCAGAAAGCACAAACGCGTCTCCAAGAACCAAGGCTGCCTTAAAATCTGAGATTTTTGAAAGCAATGATAGATATTTGTTTTGTGCTACCCACTTTCAGCGCTAATCAAGTTCTTACCAGTCATGGCAAAGGTTAAAACTTTCTTCCATTTAAAGTCCCCTGTTTCTAGGAGTTAAGAAAAACCTTCCTGAAAAGCAGCAGAAGTTTGGAGCTTCTGCTCCAAACCAACCCGCAGACGAGGGCTGGGCCATCATCAGCTGAACATTTCCCACTGCTGTCACCCAAGGAGCTATGAGGCAGTGGGTGTCATAATGGGGTGCACATGAAGAGGGACCAATGTGTTGGCACCCCAGAAGGTGCATCCTCTGGTTTTAATGGGCACAAGCTGGGGAGATCACCGGAGAAGAGCATTCATGGCAAAATGGTTCAGGAAATGCAGAACTATCCTCTACTCTGCTTGAAATAATATATATGCGGGTGGGGGGTGAGTTAAGGAAATGGGAGCAAATGGTCTTGCGGATCTCATTGCTTTTACAGAGCTAGAAATAAGAAATTGCAAACAGAGCTGCATATGTCGAGGGCTAGAGACAGGCGTAGAAGTGAGCATGGGAGCAGAAAGCAAAGCTGTGCTCTCCCATGGAGCAAAGGAGAAGTAAGAAGAGAAGAGCACGTTTTACTGCAAAGCCTTGTGTATGGCCGTCCTGACAGGGCATGCTGCCTTACAGCTCCAGCCCCCACACTCCCAATTTAAATGTGTTTTAGAATCGAGGCACATCCCACCTGGCATTGCAGTTCATGAAATGAGGAAGGAAAGTGACGCCAAGACCGTCCTCAGAATTAATATTCCCTCTTTTGGTACCAGTAGCCACCCTCACAGGAACATCAGCCACCATTTTTCTAAGAGATTACCAGTACAATGTCATATATGTATTAGTGCAGAGGGAAAAAGAAATTCCTGAAACTATTTCTCATTTAACCTATGGTCTGTATTGTTGCACCTGAAGCTGGTACCTCCTGTTGCACCTTCATCTCCACCCTTGAGCATTCTGCACACCTGTGCTGCTGCTCATTGTGTCTGTATTTGGATGGTTTCCCTGCAAAGCTGACAGCAAAGGTGAGTCTGGTCAGCTTTGCAGGGCCTCTTCACATTCTGCCCCATAGGGGCCTGAGGAATCCCCCTGCGGGCAGGAATTCTGTGTGCATGCCTGTGGGTTTTGTCTAGGTATCAGCAAAATAAGTAAAAAAGTGAAGTAAGTGAAAAATGTTTAAAATATGTATTTTTAATGAAGCCTCCAAGGAGATGAGGTTTCAGTGTCTTGGCAAACTCTGCGGCACTGCCGTGGTGCTCGGGGGCAGGAGTCAAGAGCTTGCTGATCCCTCACTAGTACCACTTAGAAGTTATAGCTCTTTAAATCTTCAACAAATGGCAAGCTGTGATTTTTATCTTTACAGTCTCTCAGGAAGTTCATCATCAAAACCACAGACAGCACAAAAGAGCAATCATTTACTCGAGCACAGCAGGCACTACATTATTATACAGGCACTGTTACCAGGCAATGGCAACATGCCCATTCACAATACATTCTCCATCCTTCCTTCAGAAAGGCCAAGAAGAAAATACCTGATGGAAGGATTTGTGTGGTTTTTATATTCTCTTGCCCCATCTTTCTTTTTTCCCTTCTGTCTTCTGAATTTCAGAAAAGCCTTGGTCTGATCTTGGAGTAATGCTTGTTTTGTGGCATCGCTGCTGGAATGCACTGCTATAATGGATGAGGAAATTGTCCTTTGCCCAACAGAGATGAAGAACACAAGGGGCCAAGGGATTGTACGGCTGCTCCCAAGCAAGGGAGGCCAGGAAGCAGCCCCCTTTCACAAGGGCCTGAGCAAACAGGAAAAAAAAACCTGCAAAAAGAGGCTGATCATTGGCAGCTGGTCTAAAAAAAAATCTTTTTTATTCAGACACACTCTCCCTCTGAAGTAAATTGTATCAGTCATCTAAGGATGACCCCTCAGAGGAGTAAGATTTTGCAGGATTAGTTTAGAAATTAATCCAGTTCACAGAATATGGCTACTTTTCTTTGCTCCTTCTTTACTTCTTCAGTGGCAAAAGCCTGGAACCTGGGGCCTTTGAGATAAGCGGTAGATATCTGATCCATGGACCATGTGAATAGTTTTAACTATTTTTTTTTTTTAAACTATTTTCTTTGTTCTTTTACATAAAGAGCCAGTAATGTCTCTGCATAGCCACAAAGACAGAAAACATGTTCTTTTTCATTCTAACCCAATCCTCTGGCTGTTTTTTCAGTTAATTGATTTATTAATGTTATTGCCTTTCTGGGCAAAATAGCCACACTGCAAAAACTCTGTAATATGGAAAAAAAGCAGTGAGAATAGCTGTTTCATGAAGATAATTTGCTAGAATTCTCTGAGGCCCTTCTGGGCTACGAAATATCCTAAAATGAAAGAAATATTTACCAATGAATTTTCATGAACAAGTTGCAAACTCCAGTTGTGTTCCTTTCTGCTTTTGGAGAAGTTGTATTGCTGCCAAAAGGCCTCGAAAGTGGAGGATTTCTAAACCAAAAGTGACCTCCAGTGGCCATACACGTTATTTATGGCTGATGCCTGGTATTCATCTTCCTCTTAGAGATGAGGCACTGTGATAATTAACAGCCTGCAGCAAGCATGGTCGATTAAATTGCATGAATCCTTTAAGAAAAAAAGTCAGTTAATCCAGATGTATCCTTATATTCAGATATTTTTGTATACCAGCTAACCAGTATGAAAGTTCTTCATTTTTTTTTTACTTTTACATCAGTGTTTTACATCTCAGGGATGATTTTTCTGCCTTATGCTGAGTATAACTCCCCACTCTCTTTGCCCACCCTCTGCACGTAGTACAGCTTTGATGCTAGCATCCTCCATGTAGCAATCTGCTACAGGATGGAGGTGACCCTTTAGAAAGCAAATAATATATCATCAGGCATCTTAGCGTTAATTTTTACTTACACG
>WHYT01013252.1:2416-60711 GCA_009806455.1 Tetrax tetrax
GGCGTCGGTTATTGGGATCAATTTAGCCATCATTGCTAGATAACGCTGTCAGCCCGTTTGAGATACATATTTGTTTAATAGTTAATGTTCTGTGCAAAATAGAGAGGGTGGGGAGAAGTCAAACTGCAGTGAATACTCTGCTTATTTTATATCCACTATAACTATTTTTGTCCATGAAAATTGGCTTAATTATATCAATGGAATGTTTCTTTTTCAATTCTGTATGCAATTAGTCCATCTTGCTGGCTGCAATTTATTTTAATAAAAAAATAAACCAGTGGCGTGTTCAGTTCCTCATCCCCTGGGGACAAATGCGATTGGTGTGTTTAATTTCATTAACTACAATGCGGCCTACTGGAAAAATGTATAAAATCAGCTTTATACAGCTTAAACACTGGCATTTGAAACAAATCATTACTGCATTAGCTGTCACACTGGTAATTCTAGAACCCAAGACAAAAATATTATAGCTGTTTTTATAACCCTCTGCAAATACACTGTTAAAATAATTTGTAATCATTTTTTAAACATGCCCTGATGTTTTTAGTTAAAATATCTTATCACCACCAAAGAAGGCTGGCTATTCATTATCGCACGTACGTTTTATTGAACGATTCATGGGTTGCTTCCCCTGTAGAAAATCCACGCCTGTCTGCCTGAGGCTCCCTGTTTGAAGATGCACTGTTAGTGCTGACTGACACGCACTTCCCTCTGTATTTTTTCAACTGAATTTGTCTGTACCGGTTTGCAAGCCTATCTTTTTGTAAGGCAAGTGCAAGGAACAGGTTTTGGTGTGTGGGTTTTTTTGGGTTTTGTTTTTTTTTTTTTTTTTTTTTTTTTCCCCTTCCCTAGCAGTGCAGACTAAGAACATAATGAAATTCAGCATCATTTCAAACACCAGCTCCCCTCTCTACTAGCTTTTCTTTACGTGCTACCTGGTGTGCAACATCTTAAAGTAATTCTGAGTATTTCTTTGGTCTTCCGAGAGGGGAGGGTGCATACATCCCTCTCCTGGCGTGTTCCTGAGAAGAGATTTCTGGTGTCACTCCGGGAGGCTGCGGGAAGGGCCAGATAAACCTGTGCTCAGCAATGCAGAGCTGCTCCGCGGGACTTCGACCCGGAGCGGGGGCAGAACCTGGCACTTTATCTGGCTCACAACTCCATTTCCTGCACTTCATTAGGCAAGGTATTTTTCAGATACCACGATTTAGCCGCAAGACTGTTCTTTGTTTTTAATACATATATCTTTCATGTGTAAGCGCACACAGCGTTGGTTTAAGATGCATGTATAATCAGTGAATAACACTGAGCAGAACACGCGTGCCTCATTCTCTTCTGTGAAAACTGGGGTTAAACTGACAACATTCAGGATTTTTTTTTTTTTAAATGAGAGGCCAGATCCTCAACTCATGTAAATCAGTATCAACATTGATGAAACTAATTTTCACCAGCTGAGGACACAACCCAAGAGATTTTATCTGTATGTGCATAAAATATACAAATATTGGTATATAGCTGGTTCAAGGGGATTCACTTTTAGCGTCTCCACCAGATCTCTCTGGTGGGGAAATGTAGCTTGTGTGGGTTTTTTTCCCCGTTAACTTACAGAGTGATCAATTATATACCCTCAACATATTTTAGATAGATTGCTATTTTCTGAAGTGGCATGGACTTCCTTTCCAAAGAAGTAATATACAGAAGATGGGCCACGCTGGACATAAGCCATCTGTTCCCTTGCACGCATTGTGCTTTTATTTATTTATTTTTTCCCTTCCACTGCTGTCATAAACAGTAGTTAATTTTCTTTTCCATATCTTTAACTTTATAGCAGCGGTGTTTTGTTAGAAGTGATATCGAGTTATTGTTTTATTGGTATTACAGGGGAAATAAACAGCATAAAGCTTTATTTCCTACTGGATAGAAAACCACCTCAGGGGGACTAAGGAAGGTAAACGTGGTTTCCCAGTCAGGCTGAGGAGCAACTGGGTCTGGAGGGAGGCGGAGGTGGTGCCAGTGAACCGCGCAGCGCGGGTGGGAACGGGACCGTGACGGCGTTTTGGCTTGGGGCAGGGGTGTCCGGAGAGCCCGGCCCTGCTCCTGGGCTGCGCGGGCGGCCGGGGAAGCGGCAGGCCGGGGACGGAGACTTTTCCCTCCTGGCTCCGTAAGCCTCCCGCGCAGAGCAGCTTCACCTGAGGCTCAGGCCAAGCCTACGCCAGGACCCGGCCTCCTGCCTAAGGGCTATATTTAGCACACCTATTTATTCTCTCGGCCCAGCGTTATTGTGCTTTGAGTGCCTGATTCGCTGGCTGTGGGGAAACATGGAAAGTTGGATGTGAAGTTCTGCGCAGAACATGGAACAGTGGAATTGTGCAGCCCTGGAACTGGGGGTGGAGCCCTGCGCTGCTATTGCTAAACCAAAAAACCACCAAACTTTGAGCATGTTGAATCAAGAATAGCTGATCAGAGAGTGGTCTGGGATGCAGAAAAGGCAGGAATTGTATTTTTTGCGAAGCTGATGAACAAACTTTACCAGCTTAAGCAAATAATTTACCCTCAACTATTTCATCTGTAAAATGGGAGGGATATGCATACCTGCCTTTGATTTCTAGATAAATGTCTCGTTAATGATCTTCGTGTCTTCTTCCCACTGAGGTCGTTGGGATGTTTTTGCTAAATTTACTGGATCAGATTTTTTCTGTTTTTCCACAAGTTTCAGATTGAGCTAAAAATCTTTTATTCAGTCTCAGATGCTTATAAAAAATGCTTTTGTTTACATGTAGTCTGGCATTTTCTTTCCTTTCAGGATAGTATTTAGTGTTTTATATTTCACAGTGAATGGACCTTTTGGGCTCAATCATGTAAATTAATTTTTAAATGGCTGTGCCTGAAGTTCATGTAGTATAAAATTGCTTTACCATTTTTTTTTCTGTTTATAGAAAAGGACTGTTTTCATTTTATATTTTATTACGTAAATGTGAAATAAAGAACATGCACAACTTGCAAGTGATCATACATTTTATTTTAGAATTATCACATAGGAATACAATAAATTTAAATCCCTACATGGCACAATAGTCATATTTAAAATGCAGTTGATACCTCATGGAGAACTTTGAAAAGCCCTCTGCTCAGAAACAATTCTGCTTGTATATCCCATATATAATGAATAAAAACCAGATCTTTGCTACTTTGGGAGTTCTTAAATTCTTCCTGCTAGAATACTCTTCAAGCATTTATCCAGATAAAGTTCAGATTAGAATTTGGTTCTTCGTCGTCTTTTCGCGATAGTGTCTCTGAAGCAGGGATTTTACCCGTGGCTGAAGGTGACCCTTCAGGGAATCTGGGTGAACTTCATGGATCGTCCTCAAGGAAATGCCTGTGGAGCTGCTGATCCTTCCTCAGACCAGAGGAGATGCATGGTTTGCCAGGCGTGTGGAATATCTGTGCAGTTAAGGCCCTTTAGATAAATTCTAGTGCCCCTTCAAACTGTTTATTGGATGGGAAGGGAGTGTTATGATTATTTCTATTAAAAAGCGTGCACCTGTGAAGCAAAATGGATACCAACCTGTTAAATATGCCTCAGAAAAGTCACTTCTGGATTCTCTAACTGTTCGGACAAGCAGCCAGGTGGTTGATACTTTAAAACATGTAGGCCTTTAACATCTGTATCTATTTAATTTCCTTTTTAAGCTTATGTATTACTTTTTAACTCCCTCTTCAGAGAAAAGAGCATTTTTGTGTCATTCTTCAGTTACTGTGTAGAGCTCTGCATCCCGAAAGCACAGAGGCTTGGTGCCAATAGTCACGCGCGTAGCCTCTGGCCATAACCAGAAAGTTTCTTGTACGGTCTGGGAGTCGATACCCCGGCTAACTATTGATTTATGTAATAGTGCTGTCTGTTCCAGTAGATCAGGAAAAGGAGCCTGCGTTTAACACCTATCTATAAATCTGTTTTTACCCAATGGATAGTAACTGTTTTTTTTTTTTCCCCCGAAGTATCATTGTTTAGCAGTTTGAAATAAGTTGAGGTGCTAACCAGAGAAATGTCCTGCCGCAGAATTAATTCTATTAAGCATGTCTTCTGTATGTCTATGGCCGTGCTATTGGGTTGACTCCCATTATATTGGTGAATTCTCCTTCCAAGCGGTGGAAGGAAGCACCTGCTTGGCTTGTCTGGGGAAGCGGAGGTTCTCGTGGGTCAGTAACTCAGCCTGGATCACAGCACAGAGCTCAGAATTCTCCTACCCGCTCTCTGTGCCCAGAGACTTCCCCCGTCGTTTACTGGAGAAGCCAGTGCTTTAATAAATGAGGTGAGGGGAGAGAAGGAAACAACCTATGGAAGATTCCTGGAGCATTGCTTTGGTTTGGAACCCTCCTTTCTTTCCTAATGGAAATGCTGAGGGCACAACTTAGGGCAAATGCAGGCTAACTCTGAGCAGGAAACACGAATTCCACAGCGGAAGTTTCCCTGTAACCTTGCCTAGCGGATCACTCTCTGAGGGAACCTTCGCCGCGGCCAGACACTTACTCGCGAAACACAGCCTTGCAGCCTCGCTGCTCGGCACCCGAGACCCGCTGAAGTTCATGGTAGGCCTTCCATTGACTCCACCGGACTTTGGAGCAGGCCCTCAAGGCACTGGACTCTTTGGAACATCAATGCTATTTGCATATAAAGATTTTTTCTTATATCTGAGTTTGTATGTAATGCTCGTTAATGATTAGCTACCAAGGGTCCGGTATAAGATATACTTATTTCCATGGATGAAATCAGTTGTGCCTTTGTCTCTGCTTCTAAAGTCCTTCTTCTGATGTGACCTCACTTTTAAAATATTGATAAACAAAGAGGTGGTTTTAACCTGTAATTTGAGGAACTATATGCCTGAATCTTCTCAAACAGCCTAGATGAATGTATATTCACTGCCCCTTCTTAGCATAAGTGGAATAATCTCATTCCATAGCCACATTTCAGTAATTGAAGACTGAAGAGACAACTTTGAGGGCTTCCCTGTCTCTCTCTGTATGTATATATACACATACATATATATATATAATCTAGCTCACAGTCGCAAGCTGTAACTATGTAAGGGGTATTCTTGTTGATAATGATAGATTCTTAATCTTTCTTTTTAGTTCTTTCAGTGAAATCACATCATACGTGTCTGAAATGAGAAGAATCCCTGAAAACACAGGCAAATATCTACCCATTCATCTGTCTGTCTAGGGACTAAATATTGGAAGAGTGGTCACTTAAATCAGTCTTGTGCCTCAGTGCTCACATTTAACAGAAAAAAAAAGCACTCTTGAAAAATTACTGAATTCTCCTTGCAGTGTCAGGTTCCAAGATAATGATGTGTCTGTGTGTGAAAATATTAAATTGCAATAACATGCAGAGTGAGTGGCTTTCTGAATGGGGTATTCAGTTCACAGCTTGGACTATACATAAAGCTAGTGAGTGACAGAATACAAATGGTGTCATAAAACATCAGGGGAATTTATAGCCAGCCTCAATCTTTTTGATCTATATTCTATCTATGGAGCCCTCTCAATCTATCTTTAGTTAATGAAACAGTTAAACATATTTAATTATTTATCACTGTTTAATGTAAAGAGTTATCAAAACAGATTACGTTTTCCCCCACACACTTAAAGGTATTGGAAGAACTCTGAATTGTATGTACTGCAGTCTGGGTTGTTTCCTGCCCCGAGACAATGCTTTAGAATGCATCTCTGCGTGTAGGTGTTTCTACATCAGTTTTTGGTGAAAGCAGACCCTTTTGTTTCTTTCCCTGAGAGCACGCTTTATTTCCAAAACTTTGCTTGTTTCTTATACAAACTGCTTTTATTCTTCATAGAAAAATAGGGAACAGAGAATTCAGATTCGCTTAAGACAAGAAATGAAATAGAAGGGGGCAGCTCTCAGGGGCTGACCCACCTCTCTGGTATGGCCCAGCAACAGAGCCATCTGAAAAATCATTCCAGGAGTCGGTCTGCTGTGCCCACCCTCTTTGTGGTGAGAGATCGGCCGCAGCAGGGGTTACAGAACCCCCTTCAGTGCTCGCGTCTAAAGGCTGAGCTCGCCTCGTTCTCGTGGCTTCCTACTCCCTGGTCTCCTCACACACATGTACGTGTGTCAGACGTGAGTGTTCTCCGAGCAGACTCTTCTGAAGCGTCAGGTCTGGGTCGGATGGCTAACAACCTGCGGGTCTCGCTTCGGAGAAGGCAACGCCGGCACCGCAAACCTCCCAGGGCGCCGGTTTCTGTCCGCCCCTTGCCTGCAGCAGAGGCGTTAATAGCCACCCTCTGAGGGCTGGGCTGAGCTGCTAAAAGCCGCTGTTGGTTTCTGAATCTCATCTGCTAATGCTGGGCTGGCGGTTGGTGTTTGGGATCCCCCTCTGCCGTACCACCTGGGGCTTCTCTCCCGGCAGCTTTGATAAGAAATCATTCTTTCTTCCCTACCTAAGCTCTCTCTTTACCAGTGGTTTTAAATTGCTTCCCACTCCTGACAGACTACCCTCGTTCAAAGCGAACTGTGGAGGAGGCTGACGGTTCTAGCAAGTATTAGGAGTCCATTACCAGCAGCCTGAATCCTGTTGGGATCTCTTGGGAGACTCCCCTCCTTGGCCCACCAAACAGAGTATGGCATTGTGAGCGGAAAGGGCAGGGGGATAAAGGAATCCAGCCTCACTTTGCTCTGACAAAGAAACCTCAATACTTTTATTCAGCGGAAAATGGAATAATACTTTGGGGTTTGCTTTGAAAGCCATGGACACTGGCTAGCTTACGCACCGCGGATGGTTTCTGTAGGAGGAAGAGCTTTTTTTCAAGGGGAGAGGACTTTACGTGTGAAATGAGATTAAAGGCACCTCTGTGCCAACATGTTAAACGTTTTGGGGTTTACAAGAAGTATCAGTGTTTCATTGCAGTCCTGTGCCAGCCAGGACTAAACCTCCCTGCGCTGCTGTGCGGCACTGTTCACCGTGCAGATGTGTAGGACACAACCCAGCCTGCTGGAAGTGAAAGTTTTATTGTGTGTCATGTTCCCTTTAAAACGTGCTGTGTAGTAAAGGTCGGTTAGGGCCTCCTCCAGACATCGCGGCACTCATCAAAAGTGACTTTTCTGAGGCCAAGTGACATCCCTGGATCTTCAAGGTAGCCTGCTGTAAAAAAAAAAACCCTACCAGTTGCAGAAAAACATTTAAGCAATGTAACCCCCCTCTTGCTTTTGGATGCAGGAGAAGGCTTCATATTGTAGATACCAGTAAGAACATGTGAGCTAATTCGGAAGCATTAGAGTTTTTACTGACCCAATTCCTGATGCCTTTAAGTCCATTTTAAATCACATCTCAGTGAGGCAAAACATACGTTAAAAGTAGAAATACGCCATTACAGCAAGGTGCAAAACTCCTATTAATTAAGAGTAAGATACTGGAGTTGGCATGTTGGCATCCAGCTTGAAATATGGTACTCTGGTGTTTCATTTCCAGCTTGGAAAGGTGCTAGTGCAAGGGTGGTTATATCCCAAGAGCTAAGGAGGGGAGATGGTGGGCCAAGCCGTGATCCGCTGTAAGCGGCAAGGCAGAAGAGTTGAGAGGCACCCCAGTCCGCTCCTCCTGCGGGTTCACCAGTCTGGGAACTGTCTTGGTCATAATTTTGTCTGGTTTCTGTTTTGTCAAGAAAGGGAAAAACTCCCTAGTGTGTCTGCTGGTTCATTGCATTGCCTTCTCTCACTTTCAGTACTGTGGGCCAAAAATTCACTACATTAATTACATTAATTAGTGTATTAGACTTTGTGACTACAGCTGATGAAGAGCAAAATTTTTAATGCAAGGTGTTGGAGCCAAAGGAAAAGGTTTTAGTATCAGAAATGGACAAAGAGGCGCTTCAGATAAGGTTTTCTGCCTTCAGTGTCCTGCAGGTAGCTAATGATGGTGAACACGGCGCGTTGTAGGCAAGCGGAGAGTTTAAAATGAGGAATCCCCCTTTTCCTGTGGGATGGGAGGTGCTGGGACAATGTCTGTAATGGAATACCCATGCCAGAGGAGCTAGGGAGAATGTCTGGGTGACTGCAGTCTTACTTCTGGTCCTGAACTCCTCAGCAAATGTCTTTCAGAGCAAGCGGTGTTATTTACAAGGGTAAAGTTATGCTTGTGGGGAAACGTTTTTGTGATGGAGCCCGAGCTTATGGTCCTCTCTTCTCCCACCTGCCTACTTCTTGCTCTCGAGGGAGCAGGTAGAATAAAGATAGGGGAGGGAACGGAGAAAAAGGCACCACTCTCAAAATAGCAATTTTATGTACACGTTTTTCTCCGCATTACATAGACTCTTTTTTGCCAAATCTTTCTCACTACCCTTTCTTATCTGACTTCCAAAATTTATTGCTGGTTTATGTTTTAAACAGTGTGAAGTTGTGTTGGGAAGCATTGGCCATTTTCAAATGCAGCTGAAATTGTTGTGACCTTAGACCCCCCAAAGCTGTGCCTGGGAGATCCAGGATTGTTTGTTCTCGCTGCTAGCTGCAGTCTTAAAACTAAATACACCTCTAAAAACCAGACTTGAGTTTTGAAATGCATGAGCTAGGTCACTTTGATCAAAGTCAAATGATTTTTTCTGTCCTCTAAAATTGCTATTTTCATTTCTAATCCCTTAAAAATTGCAATAATTTTGGTTGTCATACTCAAGCTTGCACATGGAAACACGTGGTACGAGTAAGTGCTGATCTCACAGTTCACGCTGCACTGGGCTGTGGGAGGAACAACTTCTCGCTTGCATTCAGAAAAGGAAAAAATCAACAGAATCTTGTGTATCTGAATGGGAGAGGTACCAGGCTTTGCATTCCCTTCAGACTACAGCCGTTATTTCAGTGGGTCAGACTGCCTTTTAGTTTTGTCCCCTGGAACTGAGAACTGGTACTTGCTAAGACAAGCACTTCAAGAACATCACTATTCCTCTTCATCTTTCTCTCCTGTGGTGAAATGGAAATGCTTCAATCCTTTGCTACAAGTGTTGTAGCACCTAAATATTAAGACTAGAACATCTGCTGTTTGGGGCACCTGTCTGTACGATGGAGTCCCTTCTGATGCTGTCTTAGTTAAACCAGGGTATTCGTTCCTGTCAAGCCGTGGTACCTGGAGAAGGCGCTTCACAAATGGAGCTGTCGCGGGGCAGCTGACCCCGCCTGTGCAAGCTGTGCTTGGGAGGAGGCGTTCTTCATCTGTTCAGGCAAGTGACCTGCGCTACAGGCAAACGGAGCTACTGAGAAGAAAGGCTTATCTTGACAAGTGTGTGCCTCCAGAAGCTCTTGTTATCAAAGGAGGGTCCAAAAGATACATACTCTTGGTTCTTCCTGTGCTGTGTTGCCTGACACCTGGAACTGTCTGGTGGGGAATACCTGCGTCCATCCAGCCTTCCCGCTTGGTGTTTTCCTGATGCGCTGCAAACCCACGCAGCGAGCCGCTGCTGCTGGCGGCACTGGCCAGGTCGAGCAGGGGTTTACTTCAGAGGTCAGTCCTGCAGACAGATCTCTGGTGTAGTAGGGAGGTTATTTATGGTATGACAGATGTCTCTGTGGAAGAAAAAAAATCAGAGTCCATAGTGTCATATTAAAAATATTGATAAATTATTGATGATGATTTAGCCCAGGCTTCAAGTGTGAGTAACTGGTTTCCATAAATCACCTGATTCCTCCAGGACTCCAGTGAAATGGAATGTCACCGTTCGGGCAGGTTTCATTTAGGAAGTAAGAATCTGGCGGTGTTTCAGAGAGCGATGAGTGGGGCCGGCGTTCAGTGCCAGCCACTAAAGCTGACCAAAATGCAGAATCCAGATGCCTGCATTGTTTAGCTACTGCTGCTCTGCCAGGACAGGTGATAATTTCTGAACAGTTTTGATGTTTGAGTAAAAGGTTGCTCAAAATCGGATCTTTCAGTAAACGTGTTTGTAACTCTAAGCACATGGCGCTGACTCCCAAGGCGTAATTCCTGTACGGACAGGGCAGCTGTATTGCCGGTGCCGCCTCTGGGATAACGAGCTGCAAAGGCCTCCCGGTTTGGCGCTCCCTGCTCATTCAAGGAAAGCATCTTTCTTTTAGAGGTTCCTTCTGAATGAGTTCTGTCTACACAATTATTGTAGGAGCTGTTTCTGGCAAAAGGAGTTCTTGCTAGTCAAGCGTTGGCATTTCAGAAAGGGTCTCGTGGGCTGCTATGGAGTGGACTTGCACTACGCGATAAATACGCAGCACCTAACAGGCTCTGTAGGAAAGGGACAGCTGGAACGACAACAGATACCAGCTTTAAAAAGCAAAACAGTTTGTCTGCAGGGGAGGTGAATTTTGAGAGTTATCTTGCAGTTGCAGAAAAAGCCCAAATTCTATCCCTATACCTTGACCCACACATGGTAAAGATATGTAAGAAGAGAAGTTAGAATTAAAATGAATGCATGGTTAGAATGAGACGAGACCTTTCTCATTCTGGGGGGAACAATTTTTAAGTGTATGTCTCTCTTCCTTAGCTTACATCATGCAAATTAGCCGTTAACATTTTAGTAATTATTAATTGTAACACATTATTTTATCCCTTGTTATACTTCAAACCAAACATATTTACTTGTTAAAACTTCTGTACAGAGGAGGAAGCAAACTGGAAAGAAAAAAAATAATCCTACCATTGACCTAAAAGTCAGGCATTTATTCCTGTTATTTCTCGGTTTCATTTCTTGCTTCTCTCCTTCATTGCAAGAATGTCTCTTCTGCTTGCTGTTTCCACACTAGGAGAGGGAAAGTGCTGGACTATTGTCCCTGTGTGCTACTGATGGATTTTTATTAAAGCCCTGTCACTTGGCTACATACTGATTTTGCTACATGCAGGGGAAAAAACCCCAAACCAAAAAACCCACCCCCAAACCCTACTGCTGCAGTGATCCACGTGGATCTTCTACACTTTGTCTAGATAAAAGCCTGAAGAAAACAAACCCAAACCAGACCCAGAGCTGATTTCCTGGGAGAGATGCGTCAGTCGTGCTCCGCGTTAGGGTCGCTTGATGTGACACAACCTGCTGATATGACTGTCCTTGGCGGGAGGCGGAGGGACTGCCACGCGCGGCGTCCTTCCCCCCTTTGCGCGATGGGCGTTGTGTCCGTGCACCCGCACTCCTCCCCGGGGTCCTGCAGGGACCTGGTTCACGGTTTTATATGCGTTGGGGCTGTCTTTGCTGTGAGAACGCTGCGGGAGTGATTCCCAGCGGTTTTATTTGTAGGCTGGACAGGTTTTGGATCGTTTGGAGCAATCCCTGGGCTCTGGCAGTTACCGGAAGCAAATGCCACAGCTTTTGAGGTTTCCCCATTTACATGCGGCGTGAGTTTCCCATTTGATTAAACAAATGATGCCTTGCTTAATTTGTCTATGTTGGCTATATTTATGAAATATGCACTTAATTAAGAGAAATACAGAAACATGTTTATTCTCAAGATTTATGCGAAAAATGAGAACCCCACTGAAACTTCCAGTAGTGAAGCAATTAAGTAATGGAATTCCACAGTATAAACATAGTATAATTCAACTATAAAAACGATGTCTAAGTAATGTTAATGAGCTGACTCGAAGCTACAAAAGCTAGAAAAGTTCACGGTTACAGATGAAAATTGAATTTGTTCTGAGTTACAACTGAAATAAAGTTTGCATGAGGAGTTGTCTGCGGTCCCAGTCCGAGCTCTGTCCGTGTGGACAATGTGTCAAGGTGAACAGCAGCTAAATGCTGGGGTGGCCGCGCTGCTTGGGACCATCTCTAGGTTTTGTATGTGCAGCTCTTATCCCTAACATCACTTACACTAATTGTAATTTGCTCGACTGGTAAACAGTGAGGGAGTTAAGGAAACGGGAGTTCTATGAAGAAGGCGATTTTACAGTTTTATAGGGCTTCCTATAAATCTCCAGTTCAAGGAGCAAATAAGTCAGGCTCTTACTGATTTCTTGTTGAAAGTTTGTATGTGCAACCGTCCACTAACGGGAAAAAAGCATCCTCCCTAGCCCTCAAGAAAACAAAAAAAAAAAGAAATCCTGTTTCTCTGCATCCACAGCCTCCAGATAACTTATCCATGGTTTGAGCGGACAGTTTGCAAAATTTGCAGTTGCCTGTTTAAATATTTTTCACAGTAACTACTTAAATATTCTATTTGCTGAAATGTAGTGCAGAGCCTGAAGCAATAAATCAGTACCCACGTGTGTAGGAAGAAGCTCACACCAATCCGATACTTCAGCGAGGTTCCAACTTCAAAATTGACAAAATGGCTTTTTGGATTTAAACTTGAACTGTGAATTAGTATTGAAATTTGGCAAATGCTAGAGCAAATCTTGTAGCTGTCAATTTTAATCTCCGTTTTCTGTATGCTCTCCCCCCTCACAACCACTGTTTTGCGGTGGAGTGCTTCAGCCGCACAGAGGGAGCAGGGCACTACGATGGCACCTCGAGAACCTCATTTTATTGGTGATAGTCTTCTCCTTTGCTGCTAATTCTGACCTTTTTTTTTATCTTCTAAATTCTAATATCTTTTGGTAAGTTTCTTAAAAGTCTTTTTCCAGAGCGCGAAGGAAGCAGTTTTCTGTGAAGGTGTGTTCGCAGTGCTGAGGTGAATTCTCCCAGCTGTGGCTGTGCAAAGCCGAGGCCAACGCTGCTTCCAAAGCTGAGTTTTTTAGCTTGGTCCTGGGGGTTTTCATTGCACTCTGGCCTCTGTGCTACATTTTCTTTTCTTTTCTCATTCCACTTCAGAATGTTGTTTCTATCACCTTCTCAGCCTAGTAAATAGCATGCTGAAGATTTATGATGCTTAAACTTTTAATGCCATAACATATTTTATATATTTTATATATATTCAGACGTGTTATGTTATGGTTAGTTCGAGTTCTAGCGCAACTGCTCCGAGGAACTCTTTCCTCGTGGGTAGTTCCCCTTTGCCAAATAGTATTTGCACTTGCTTTGGAGGAGGAGGAGAGGAATGTTCCATAAACGTTGCACAGGATTAACATTGTAGATGGCCAGACCGTTGTGGATGGAGAGGAAAAGCCTGAACCTGCAGCCTGGAGCAACTCTGAACCAAAGTCATCTTTTGAGGGCCCACGTGTGCTTGCTGCTTCTAGGCTTTCCTGATCCAAATTTAGCGCAGAATGGTTTTGTCAGTGTTGAGGGAAGGATGGTCAAGAGAGAGAGCAAGCAGGGGTCCTGAGGAGAGAAGCAGGGGAAGAGTTCAGTGGGTTGGTTCGGGGGGGCCTCGGAGCCCCTGTCTTGGCTGAACTGTTCCCCACAGCCTGGCCCCCACGAGTGGCTCTGAGCATCCCCTGTGCCGCGGGGGTTTGCGCTCTGGGGACGTGGTTATCTGCTCTTTGCTGCTGGGGTTGTCTTCTGCTGCTGTTGGGAAGGGTTTGCATCGTGAAAGTACGTAAGAAAATACCCAGGCAGAGTGGAATAAGCAACATGTGATGCTAAGAAGGGCTGCGTTCCCCTCTCATTTTGGGGAAAGTCCTGGTCTTTCCTCTTCCCTGTTGAACACATGATATTAAAAAGTAAAGGAAACAAAAAACCCACTTAGAATTAATTAATTGTGGGGCGCATCTGCAGGCCCTGAGTTACTTTCACAGTGATACTAATTCTTCTGTGAAGTTTCACGAGTTTATAAAACATTAAGTGCTTCTACAAGAACAACAAACACTGTTCCCTCCTCACACAGATCATAAAGCCCAGCTACCAGATGGACCAAGGCCTGTGCCCAGCAAGGGAATATTAATTTTGATGGGGAGAGACTTGGTGTTCTGGGTATTAAATTATATGCCTTGGGAAATGCAGCACAGTAGATGTGTGTTTGTACTGAGTAGCGTCTTTGTCTTTCATATATAAAAACACTAATTAAAATATAATGTAAAAAACTGAAGTATGCTGGTTACATTTTAGTATGCTGCTAAGGTAAATAAAAATGAAACAAAAGATATCTATATATATTGGGTCATTAAAAGTGCATTGTTAAATCACTTTATGCCACAAAATTTCCGAATTAAAACCTGAACAGAAATACATCTGGAACGGGACACAAAGGCAGATTGCTGTTACTTTATCCGGAGTTCTGCGTTTGCTCTATGGTTTATTTGCGCTGCTGGTAACCACTGTGCAGAGCAACACAAGCAAGCCCAGCTCCTGGAACCGTACCTTGCAAAATTTCCTTTTTACAACGTCTCCAGTGGTCCCGCGTAACCCCCGGCAGTTCTGCCCCGCGGCTGGGAGAGCTGAGCTCCATATGCTGGCTGGTGCTCTGGGTGCAAGGTCGCTTTTAACGTGTCCAGAGCAGGAACGGCTTGGAATATTAATTTAGCTGTACCTTGCAGCTTACAGTGTGTAATGAGAAAAGTAGACAAGCTGTCAAAGTCACCAATTAAGACTGATCCTTTACAATTTAAAATGGGAATCACATACAAAACTGAACTATTTGATTTTGTTTCATCAAAGCGTGTTGCTGATGGCAAACCAGCACGGGCTTACAATGGCAAATCAGGGCTAGCTTAGTTTGATTTTTATCTTCTGTGTAAGCAAGTTCATCCTCGCTGCCCTTCGTTGTCTAAAGGCCGAAGCAGGTGTCGGGGTGGAGGGGGACCCGTCCCGTCCGGCGCTGCAGGAGGTGCCCTAGGTATGCAGCGGACGGCCGGGGTACCCCTCTGGGACGGGGCACGCGCCCATCATGCATCCAGTGTGCTTCGTGCCCTTTCCTGGCACTGAACTCCCAGATCCTTGCAGGAACAAGTGCTCTGTGCGGGGCATAGACGGGTGTCTAGGGGGTACTGCCCACTTTAGGAATGGGCATCTTTCACTTGGAAACTCCGAAGGAATACTTTTCGCCCAACTGACGGGAAGGGTCTGGAGCAAAGCAAAGCGCCCTTCTTTGAACAGCAGCCTCGCAAGCCCGTGATGTCTCGAGATGAGCATGGGGTTCTGAGTGTTCCCCCCGTACCCTGAGGGTACCGCAGAGCAGCTGTCCACCACAGGGTGGTCACCTTGGTGGCTTCGGGAGGCTTAATCTAAAGCCCACCAAAAACTATAAAGGTCTTTCCATTGGAGTAATCCAGTTTTGGACTTGTTCTTTAGTATGTGGGTGTAATAACTCATCCTCAGTGCTTTCAGTATTGGCTGCCTAGGGTACAGTAAAAGTTACGGGAGGTCACTTTATCACCACTGTATTGCTTTAACGGGATTTATTTCAGTCCCCTCCAGAATCATCTTCTAGTCTTCCTGGCATACGATATGGCCACCTTGGTAAGGAGAGAGGGGGGGGGGAAAAATAGATCTTTCTTTGTGCCACTATCCCCCGAAGAAAAAGCTTCACATCTGATTTAAGTTTACTGAAATAACAACAGATGTTTATCTTGTATTGTATGGCACATGGCACTACATCTCATAAACCCCCTCCTGGAGCTTAAGGCAGAGTTTCTGGTCCCTCATTTGGACACTTGCAGGCTTTGTGCTCTTTCTTAAATGTTTTCATTTCTCTGGAGCTTAATCTGCTACCAAAGTATTTATAAGTATCACGTTATAAACCGTGAAACAAGGAATAGCAAAGGAGATTTTCAATACTTCCTTCCACTAAGCACAGGACTATGCAGCTACTTACCTGCAGCCTTAAATAATGAAAAAATTGTGCAAACTTTCTGCAGTTTTTCATTAAGAAATATCCACTTGGGTTATGGGATTGGGAACAGATCAATAAGAAAAAAATCACGCTTTGGGAAAGGGAAAACCGGGGGAAGAAAAGTGTAGGGAAAACAAATCTGTTTTTCTGGGACTTGTGCAAAGTGAAACATTTTTTCACTTTAAAAATCCATCTATTTTACTGTGAAAATAGTGAATGCCTGTAGCTGCTGTAATTTTTTTTTTATTTATACACACAGATACTTAATCCCATTCATTGCGACTGTAGAGAAAACTGCTGCATGACAGAAATGACAGTTTTCTTCCAGCGCTAATTTCTAAGTGTTTGTGGAAATGTCAATATTCTTGTGGAAATAGCAATGAAATTCAGACTGCTAATTTCGCCCAGCTGCTCCAGTAATGCTGGGGTAAATAGAGATGCTGTACATCTAGAAGGCAGGCTGCTAATCCTTCAGATGACAAAAATGGCCAAATAAAAAGGTGTATCTGAAGAAGCCAGCATCTTGGGCAGGAGAAAAGCAGACGAACATCCTGGTTTAATTGCTCTTTCCGAGTGAAATGAGGGGCTGCAAGGTGGAGCAGGCAGGGTGACAGTTCCTTGTCGACTGTGTTGGGATGTCGTTCACTGGAGAGCCAGACAGCATCTCTGCAGCAGACTCCTTCCTCTCCCAGAATATTCTAGAGATGCCACTTTCTGTCTTCAATGGAGACAGGTTTTTTTTATATATTTCTGAGCTCCACTGATCCGTGAACATTGTGGCTTCTTTCTTAACATACTCTCTAAAGGCATGGTTTATTTTATGTGCAAATAAATGCAGTCCTCCTTTGTTTCCTCCACTGAATTCTTTATTTATTATTTCCTAAAATGATTTGATTTTCCCCCTTCTTCAAAACACATATGATTGCAATAAGCAGATACAAAATAGAACCGAGAAACAAAAGGCTGAACATGCTGATAATGTACATTTGGTTTGTATTTATCATTTTAAGATGTGTTTTAATTGGTTCACTACCAACATCCTGTAACTTTCAGTCAGACGAGAAACCTGTTTCATTTTAAAGCCAGTTCATTTCTTCCCTTTCAGCTGGGAGCGGTGGGTAGGACTCTACTGTGGTATCTTCACATTTAATTTCATTAAAACCTTTAAATAAAGAGGATTATATACATCTTGTTTTGCTATTCTCTGTTCATGATTAGGGGCTGGATTTCATTGTGAAATGAACTTTTAAAAGAACAACAATGAAAAACACGTTTTGTTGTTTGTAACCTAAACCTTCATGCATAATTTCTAACGAAAACGTGCAGCTATAAACCCAGAAATAAACAGTTTGCTGTTCTAGAAGCTCAATCTGTCCAGTTTAATGACGAGGAAGTGAAAAGGTGACAGGAATGCCATCTTAAAGTGCTCACCTGACAACACAATTTGATCCAATACCCTAAAGGTGTGACAACACCCACTTTAGCGCAAGCCTTTATTTAAAAACAAAAAGAACACAGGTTTGCTGAGTGTGTTCTTAAAACCTGCCTGGGACAGTGTTTCCAGGCTCAGACAATTTGCCACTGACTTGAATTTTACTGCTGGCAATTTAAACACCGAGGTTTGATGCCTCCTCAAAGGTCTGCATGTACCAAACAGGAATTAATTTGAGGAAGTCTTGTTGTACAGGAGGTCAGCCTGGGAAACCACAGCGCAGCCTCTTTGACCTCGCCTTTTATGAGGTTAGTGTAACCTATTTTGGACTGTCAGCTTCCATCTTCAAACTATAATTTTGGATTAGCAGTTTTCATAGATATTTTATATTTTAAAGAGTAGAGGTGTCCTTTTGCTCTTGCTAAAATCAGAGCTAAATAAAAAAAGCAAGGCCTGAAAGAGGGCAGTTGCATGTATTTCTATCTTCCACCTCTTCGCAACACACTTTATCAAAAGTCTTGACTTTGTTTTGTAAATGATTGTTGCAAAAGTTGTATTTAAACGCAAGACTTCAGCGTGTAGCCTGCCCCAGAAGAGGGCCAGGGTCTGCAGGGTGCTGTTGGACTGGGATGGATGGCCACAGATGGGTCAGAGCGAGAACCGTGTGCGTGTTGAGGGTCCCCTCTCCTGGCGAGCTTTGGCCTTTGCCCCCAGCGCCTTCCAGATGCTGACCGTAACCGTTGCCGTCTCCTCGCGGGTGAACTGGAGATGGCCAGAGCTTCACACGGCCAAACTCGCTCCTCCCTGGGAAAAGAGGTGTCCCCGAGCCACAGCTCTCCTGTGTGAGAACGAGTGTTTCTGCCGCCGCGGTAAAACTGTTTCATGTGGTTAGTCCAAATCAAGAAGTTTATTAACAGAAGTGGTGGGGTGGTGGAATTACCTGGAAGCTCGCCTTGGTTAGTGTCACACAGCTTTAGGGGGCTCGGAGGAGACCTGTGGGAGCTGCCGGAGCCTGGAGCGGGGCACGGCCAGCACCTGGGCCAGGCGCGTTGGGTGCCGGAGCCCGGGGACACGGGGGCCGCTCGGTGTGAGCGGTGAAAGACTTCTCCCTGAAAACCAAGCAGCTCTGAAAGTTTCAAAACTAAGGTCTTGAAACGGAGTTTTCATGTTTTTAGGGAGGATGAGGAGTTGGACGCTATTCAGGAAAACATATGGAAACTTCTGTTTCAATAAACGTTACGGAGTTTTCCTTTTCCATTTGGCTACTGGAAATGTGGGGAGGGGGAAAGATGGAAAAAATATTCAGTTTGTTTGCTGGCCGGTTTGATCAGAAAGAGAAAACCGGGAAGTGTCTTTTTCCGTAAAAGTTTCTGCTGGAAGCCTCTGTCCAGCTCTGCCGTGACTGAGCCCCAGCTCTGCGGGGCGCTGGGACCGGGAGGTTCCCGTCTCGCCCTGACATTTCTGCAGGGTTTCTGGGATTTTCCAGAAGAGAGAGGTGCAAAAGCAGTGAAACGAGCGGGATTCAAGCCATGCTTTGGAAAGCCTGAATTAAAAACGAAGGGCCAATATTGCACTACTGTGGTATGGAGCGTTACTCCAGGAAAGTTATCCCGCAGGCGCTGCGATGACAATATAAATGGCTCTCTGTGCTATAAAACAAATACAGAACACTTATTTAGTTCAGCATGCTGGAAGTTTGCCAAGCCCATGCTAATTATATTGTACCTTGTTTTTATCATCTCTATTATAAATGATTTGGGATGCCAAAATGGCTGGACAGTTTTCCCCCGTATTCTATTACTAGTTTAGGTTTCTGACCATCTTCTCACTTGTATTGATTTTTCCTGTAGTTTTCTGGAAAACAGTCCTGTTTGTTACCTGCTGCCATAGCAATGCTGCTTATTCAAGTTCTCTAAAAGTGTGTAAGAAAGGAAGAAAAAAAGGTTGAAGTGCGTCGGGAGACAAACGCACCCCGCAGTGCATCAGCCTGTGGCTGTGCGAACCCAGAGTCCATACTTTCCCTTTTGGAAATAACACAAGCTTTGCTCTCCATGAAGATTCCGCAAAGGGTAGCAGGAAAGGCAGAGCAGCGGTACAATGACGGAAATAGCTTTTCTCCTGTAATACTTGGTGAAGAGGTAGGTAAATGTCTTTGAAAGCGGAAGGCGAAGGAGGGGTGGGGTTCAGGCCAGAGCATTGCAGAACTTGGAGAGAGAAGAGCTGAGGCGATGGAAGATAAGAATAAAGAGGATGCAGGGTATGATCAGATGCAAAAGGAGAATAAGGGTAAGAAAGGTGGCTAGGATAAATGAGGTCAAAAGGGCACAGAAAAATAAGAAGTGGAGTGGAGGGGGAGAGCATTCCTATGCTGCTGCTGTTAGTGAAATTTTTAAACAGACATCAGCTTAGCAGGGAAAACCCCAAAGGTGATTACATTTTATAATTTCGAGGACAATCAGATTTAGATTGAGAGACACAAATTTTTTTCCTAGTGAAGCTTTTCACCTTGAAAGCTTTAACAGGAACAGAGGTGGTTCTTGCTGCAGAACCAGGTGATGGAGTGCCCGGAATGCGGTGTGTAGGTCAGGTGTCTCCCCGACTGCACAGCTGCCGCGCAGTCCCTGCTTCTGTGCACAGAATCCTTGGTGGCAGCAGTGATCAGCGCGGGTGCAGAGATCAGCCAGAGGCTTTTGCAAAGGACAGGGGATCTTCAGTGAGGCCCGGGAAGAATGATTTTGCTGTAAGTCCTCCTCAGATGCTCTGTGCACACCCAGCTCACAGGGGAAGTCAGTCACCCCGAGGTGGCAAAGCGGTCCTTGCTCTTGAGGACCGAGATGCTGAGGGAATGCACTTCAAACTGTTTGAGGTTTCTTTGGTTTCTTTTTCTTTTTTTTTTTTTTTTTTTTCCCCTCTCCCCTTGTGGGTTTTTGCTTTCTTCTGAAGAATAAATGCAGATCTAATCTGTAAGGGACAAGGACTCTTTTGAACTATTTTACACATAGTCCCTCTTTAAAAGAATCTTCTTGCACCTTCCTAAGGAGTCCCGACAATATTACATCTGGGTTAAGCCCAAGCGAGCCTCTCTTACGAGGAGAGCAGTGGTTACAACTGACCAAATAACCCTGAAGGGATTCCTGGACGCAAGCGGCAAGTTTGCTTTGCTGTATTTCATAGAGCCTTATTCACTCTTACTTGGCAGTGAAATAGATCTGAACACTGAAACTCTCATGAATTTTAGTTTACTCATCTGAACATACGTAATAGAATTATTCTTTGTTAGTATTAGTTACCGTTACGCTGGCTACTACAATAGCATGTGCAACTTCTGCTGGGTCTGAGGCCTCTGATGCCAAGAGCCATGTCCAGGGTGCAAAAGACTCCAAACTAAAGCTGGTCAAAAAACCTCTGGCTTGTTTTCCATACAAACGTCTCAAATTTATAGTTTCTTCAGCACAGAGATTAAATCCACCTCTAGTCAAAAACCCCTAATGTTTATTTATTTATTCTGTGGATAAGCATAAACAAAATTAAAATATACTGGTGTTTCCTTCCCATAGGATCTGAACATCTGGGTGGTTGCTCTTTGCCAATTCTCCCCTGAAAAAGTTTGCATCCAGGAGGAAATTGTCTTTGTGCACTTATTTAGTTCAGAGAACTTGGGAAGTGGAGGGGCGTCAAGCTGTATTGAAAGCCAAGTAAAAGCTGACAGAAAAGCGATAGTGAATATGGTGAAAATAAAATGCGAATGAATCTACAGATGTGAGTCTTACAAGTGAATGTGCTTTTCTTCTGTGGCGCTTTTTTTTTTTAATGGGGAAGCAGTAGCTATTGTGGAAAAACTGCAGTACTTCTGCTTGGCAGGGTTACTTGAGATTTACATTAATGGAGGCGAGAGCTAATTTCCTGAAGATTTCAGATTGTGAGATGGTTGCTGTCCTTCAGGAAGTCTGCCTGGTGATTTACAAATGGCTCGAGCGCGCACACTGCAATGGCTGGGAAATCGAACCCTCGCGCCGGGGAAGGGTGCCCGTGCCAGCTGGTCACCAAGGATGCGTTTCATCCTGCGCCGTGCCGAAGTCGTGTTCAGCAGGTCAGGAGATGGTTAGCAAAAGCCTGGTTTGATAAGAAGTTGCCTAAATTAGGCTAATGATGGGTTCTCCTGGGTAATGCAGGGGAGAAAAAGTTCAAAGCCTGGTATTTATGTGCACAAAGTCCAAATACCTGCCAAGTCTCTTTGATGAAGTGTCTTTGTCAGAACGATTAAATGAAGGTTAAAAAGGCCAGACCTTTTCTCAACATATTTGACTTGCTCTTTCTTTCCTCTCTTCAAGGTGTCTTCATGTTACATTTATTTGCTTCATGAATTCTTTATTACACTAATCAGTCCTGATGTACAAACTCATTAGAAAATGAGCTGGAAATGTAAGATCTGTCAAATTTCAGAGACTTCTGACATTGTTAGACTCAAGGGCCTTTTTGCAAAGAAAAGAGAGAAAGGAAAGAAGCTAATGAGGAAATGTCAGATAATGTAGAAATCAATCCATTTGGGGATGAAGTTTTACAAAGTTCAGAGAGAAAAGTTGTAGCGTTGCCAGGGTAAACTCTTTTTTTTTTTTAATGTAAATTTTGGCACAGAGGATTTTTTTTCTTACTGGTGTTACTGAACACTTCTGGTTTGGTTTTCTAATTGACATCTTAATTCAGTTTACCATGTTACTTTTTTTTTAATGATGACAGAGAAGTGAAGGGAAATAATTATTTGAATGGGATTTCCTAATTATATGAATTACCAATTTGCATTTTGGGTCCTGTGCCAGTCTCGGCTGAAATCACTGTCCCAGCGCGCAGGGAGCTGTACAGATGCACAGAGCAACGAACGCAGCTGTAAAGCAGGCTTTGGTCTGCTTTAAAAAGAGCTCAGATCCGTGAGATCTGTCAAATCAGGCGGCCCAAGATCCCGTCATTAGCCTAACCTAGGGAGAAAAATGTGGAAAAAAAGAGTGGTGAAGAGAGAAGTAACTTGCCTGTGGTCATACGTTGGTCTGTGGCTCAGATACGGCGAGAGCCGGTGCCCTGCTCACTAAATCACGCCTCCTCCCTCTGCCCGCTGCTAGGATGAGCGCGGGCGTTCTGAACAGCACCGAGAGGGAGAAGTGGATGGCTCCCACACAGCGAATCGCCTAATGCTAGGGAAGGGTCAGCCTGCCTGCCTTCAGCTTCGGTTGCATTTGCCATGGTAGATCAAAAAGTGAGTGCTCTATTTAATATTTTTATCGAAAAGCTCACAACACTGTTGCAAAAATTGTGAGCTATGCCCTGCGCTCTCCAAGGAGGAGTGGCTGTTACTCCGTCCACACAGCACCGTGCAGCCATCAGGATACTTGTTAATGACCTGTCAAATCCTTTGTCCTTGTCAATCGGAACATAGACATCGCTACTGTTCCCATCATCTGCCTTACAAACATCGGTGTCGGCTGGCAAGGAGCGCATCTGTGTTGTCCCTCAGTGACACTGCTATGCGCCTGTGAATTGTAATCATATACAAGAGTTACTGAGGAAAAAATGAAGACTATCACATCTGACAAGGTGGGCTGGGATGCGGGACATCTGGGATCTGTTCTTGGTCTTGTTAGGAACTCCCTGTGTGACCCTGGGTGAGTCTTCATCTTTCTCTCCTGACACAGACTGTGTTATATGGTGCTTGCTGTGTAACATGTGGGCAACTGCTCGTCCACCAGAAAGGGACATATTTCTCACTGTGATTCTAGACACAGGGAAACACAGGAATCGGACATCTGCGCTGTCTTGAGAGCATCCCGCTATCAGAACAAGGAAGAGAGGCTCAGTTTACTGAGTGCAACTGCCGGCACTGCCGTTGGAGAAGGTCTTTAGCCCTTCAGTTCAGTTGTATTACCACACAGATTTCAGAGCAGGCAACTCGGCTGTTCGTGTCAAGTAGGGCAGAGCTGCACGCCAAGAGAAACCTTTCTCCACAGCTTGTTCTTTCCCTCTTTCATGGGTAAAGAGCCAGGTGGCAACTGAAGGGTGCAGGTCCAGAAGTGACCCTACCTCTGGGGCTGCGCGAAGTGGCGGGTCCCAGCTGCAGGTGCCCGGTTGCTCCTCTTTGCGTGTTCTGTAAGGACGCACTCGGCGCCCTTTCTTGGGGCCTGCTTCTCAGAGGTGCTGAGCTGAGCATCCCTGCCCTCCCACCTCCAACCGCAGTGTAAGTGAACAGGAGCTGTGGTTGCTCAGCACCTCATAAAAATCAAGCCCCTCTGGGTTTTGGGGGGATAAATGAGAGAGAAACTGGGCTCGACGAATAAGATAAGTTTGCTGGCAAATTGTTAGTAGCAGTGAAAGCAAAACCCGAGGCATTTACATACCCATTAGAGGGGGATTTCAAACCTGGACTCTGGCCTGCTTTGAAATCATTGGTCCCCGGGGGACATCCCGCCATATCCTGCAGGCGCCGTGCCGGAGGGCAGCTGCCGTTTGTGTCCATCCTTTGGAGGCACTTTAAGCCCCTCCACGCCAGACCTGGCTGGGGTTTATGGCCAGAACCGCTCCTGCTAACCCCGCGCGGTGCTGTGCAGTGAGTGGAGAGCGCAGCGCAAAGGCAAACGTGCAGAACCCCTCAAGGGCAAGGCTGTGGCAGCACACGTGGCAGAGCCATGATTCATTCCAGGGAGTTCTTTTAAAATCAGATTAGGCAGGGTGGGCTGCTGAAAGGGAAGGGGTATGTTCTGCTTTGCAAATCTCACTCCATCAAAAAGGTGTCGAAGAACTGGTACTTCCTTCTTACTTCTTCCCCCTCTTTCCTTCCTCTTTCTGTCTCTAGCTGTTGTCTTGCCTTTTTTGCAGACAAAACCCACATCTCAAATTCCTCCTCTTTGAAGCCTATGGCTGGTCAGGTAGAGCAATTTCACTAGTCCTTAGGAAAGAGCCTTGGGTGTTTTCTTTACCCAAGGGATGTGGCTCTGACTTCTGGGGAGCAGTCTATGTTTCTCCGCTGCATCAGACCCATAGACAGAAGATTTCCAGGGCAGAAAAACGTGAAGAGCCCTGGATCAGACTGGGTGCTAGCAGAGTTCTGGTATGTGTTTCTATTTGCTTTACTGATTGCTCTGTTTCAAAAGTAGCTTTATTTAGAAAAAAAATGTAGGTGTTTTTGCATGTGAATCTGCTTAGAATAATTGTAAACTGTTCCCTGAATGTAGTAGCAAGTTGCTGTGGTGTCACCAGCTGCATCTTTAAGATTTCTTATGGTTTCCTTTCATTTCTAGTGTCCTGATTGGTACTGGCTTATTTGTCTCTGCCTTTAACATCCTCCAGGTATTTCTCTTGCCAATAAAAACCACTGCACTGCAGGTATGAAATCTAAACGCACACCTAATTTGTTGCTGTTGGCTTTGGCGTTTTACAGCCATTGGCACTCCTTCATTTTGTCTTTCTTCTCAGTTAGAATTCCAACCTGTGACAAACCATTTTGGCTTTTGGATCTGATCTTCTGAATTTGGCTGTTGTGCTTTCCGGATGGAACACCAGCCTGGGAGCCAGAGTTTCACGTTGGTCCTCCTTCTCTGAGGGATCACTGTAGCCCACGGAATAGTTTCCAGGTCCTTCAGCAGTTGTTCCGCTGTACTACAGCGGTCACATTTTGCTCTAGGGCAAGGATGGCTGCAGAAATATGGACAAAAGGAATACAGAAAACATACCATGAAAGAGTTGATGTGTCTTCTTTCACCAGAACCCAAGATTTTTTTTTTTTTTTAATGTAACAATGAAATTCCAAAATCAAACTTCTTGAACAATTCTTCTTTAGAAAACATCTTGTGAAGAACTGCAGAAATTGCAGGGCTGCATGAGTCTGGTCAGCTCTCACTGATCTACGCTGAGAAATGTTCAGCACTGCTAGTTGCCCATCTTGCAGCTAATCATTCCTTCTGATAAGGTTGCTCTTCATTTGTGTTTATTTCTTATCGGACTTATCTGCTCTTCTCTTGTCTGCCTTCTGCAACCGGGACAGCCAGTGATGGGCAGGTTGATTAGATGCAGTGTAATCTTTTGATTAGGATTTGCACAAATTAATTAGTTCTGTAAATAAATAAGCAGTTCACTATAAAACCAATTACTTTTATATGAAAAAAAAAAACTTCTGATACTTTCTTTTACTTTTTTCTCTCTGTTGGTATGGAAAGATACCCAATATGCTAAGCTTAACACAGTTCTTCTCCCCTGAAAACTTAAAAACAGTAGATGGAAGGAAAAACATTTCCTTCCACCGTATAAGGTGCCTGGGTTGTCTTTCTTATTCAGAATCTGAGGCTGAAAGTGCCAGTGAGTTTTCACTCCTTGAAACATCCTTAGCTGGTTTTTCAGTAAGTTCAAACAAATTTATGAAGCCATATATGGGGAAGTTTACATTTCTGCCAAGTGCGCGTTGATAAAGGGGAGACTTTGATCCCTTGGCCTGTCAGTTGTACCTCCTGTGCTGGGTCAGGACAAAAGTCTAAGCATATCTTCCGTAATGAATGGCTTCTGCTGCCTCTGAAGTCTTGCATCTGTGTGACGAGCAGCAGTGAGTTGGCATGATTATGTTCTGAGAGACTTATCTGGGGAAAATCCTCTGTGTTAGAACTGATTCATAACATCTAGCGTCAACCAGGTTAATAGGAATTGTCAAACAGCTGACGATGGGGAAGGATCTCCCTATTTATAGAGACTGGAGATATTCCGAAGCAAACACGCACACCTGCCTGTTTAACTGAAGGGCCCTGTAAATAGAGCACCTGACGCGATCTCGGTTGGGAGTTGTATTATTGCAGTGCCTGCCGCTTCTACAGACACGTTGCTTCTACATGTATTTAAATGGATTATTTGAGGAAAAGGAGTAATTCCGTGAAGAGTTAGTGCTGTTGCCAAAATGCAGCAATTCTAAAGCAAAGAAGCTTCCTGAATACTCGTGCTTTTATGTTAGCTGACCTGGGGCTGGGGAAGTTAAGGATGCTTGAAACAAAAACCTATTAGAAAAACAAGGTGAGCTTCTACGTGTAATAGCTATCGCGTCACTTGGTGGCTTTGGGCGAAGACCGGTGAAGGGCAAAGGGTTTTACACTTCTTGAAGTGCTTTGTGCTGCTAAACTCCAAGGCAGCAAACAAGCTGCTAAGCCAGTTTAATTTTGAGTGTAAGCTATAATGCAAAGGGTGGATGCTGAGATTTTATTTAATTCTATTTAACACCTTTTTTTTTTTTTTTTTTTTTTTTTTTTTGCGCTGGGGACAGATGTGCGTGGTTTGGACTAAACTTTTCTAAGGTGGGCTAGCTTTGGGGATACAGGACTCCGATTCAGGAAGGCAAGATTTCAGGCTCTGCCACGACCCTGTGGGATGACCTTTGCGTGGTCATTTCTTCTCTTTGCTCCGCACCCTTTACAAGCTACGTAAGGATTTGTTAGTTCTTTGGGGAAAGGACTCTTGCTAACAAGTGGCACCATGTCCCGTGTCAGAGGCCTCTGAGGATCGCTGCGGCAGAAATAATAACCTTAGATGAGTTACAGCAACGTGGTTTGGTTGAACAGTATGTGTGTATTTGTGGGCAGGGCTCCAGTGGATCAGAAATCCAAAGCAAAAATATCTTCATGTAGCGTAAGTTGGGTCTTTTTCCCTTCAGGTCTTGTGTCCCATCTTGGTCACCTGAATTGCTGGCTTGCTTTTGACTTTGTAGCTCTGGAACCGCTCCATGTAAGCGTGCTAATAATAACCTGGAGATCAAATAGAAATGCAGTGTTGCAGAGTGTTGAGTGAGTCCCACAGATTCATCTCGGGAGCTGTAGAGGGTGTGCAGAGCCTGGAGAGAGGAGACCTCCGCAAAGTGTGAGCAATTGCTGGAAGAGTGGGCCTGATGTGTTCCTGATCTCCCCTCTCAGCAGCTTCTCGCAAAGCAGCCAGCCTGGACGAGCTGAAAGCAGCCATTAGAAATACTTTTCTTAAAGTCAAGAGGGTGAAGGGACACTGGTTACTGCAGATGAGTGGTGTTTCCTTCCTTAGAGGAGCATCTTGGCTCCAGAGGGCTCCTCTGAAGCAGCGGTGAGCTGTATTTGCATGTACCACAGGATGTTTTGACACATACAAGCAGAAAACCTTCTGAGTTGCCCAGTTTGGGGCAGGAACCAGAAACATGTGCCTTGCTGGACTGTGCCACGCTGCCAGCTTGGCTCAGCACTTGTACCGTGCCACTTGTCACTGCTCAGCAACCTTGGCCTCCTCTGGTTCAGCCGGAGTTCAACCCTGGCAAACGGCAACCATCGCCTGCGCTCTCTGGGGAGTAGATGAGGTGAAGGGAGCACCAGGATACCGCATCACAGATGTGGCCCTCTGGGTCTGAGATGGCCCGTCTTGAAGCAGGGTGCTCCACCATCCTGTGTAAGAGCCTGGCTCGACGGCTGCAGGAATTATTTCGTGTTTGGAAGGGTGTCAGCCTGTCTCCACGCGCACCAGCCGCTCGTTCCTATTGCTGCTGTGCCTGCGGGAGTTTTTCCTTCTCGCTGTCCAACAGGAGACCCCAGCACAGCCCCTCTCTTGCTGCGGGGGGCTCTCCTTGGTCGTGGCCCCGTTGAGCAGGGACCGTATTGCTTGTTTCGGTGGTTGCGCTGGAAATGCGAGAGAGGAGGGAAAGAGTAGCTTCAAGTATGGGATGCAAAAGCCCTTGGTTTTGCATCCAGGACCTACTGCAGCGGTGTCTCTGGCAGAAGGGGGCTGGCTGCAGGGTGAAGGAGCTCCTGTGTCCTTTGTCAGCAACCAATACGCCCCCCTCCCTGCAGTGCTGGCTGTGGCCGGTGCTGGCTGGGGTTTGGGGACCAGAAGGATTTGGGGGGGTTTGCAAAATAAATTCTATTTTTATGGCACATTTCTTCTAAATGCAAATCTGTTTTACCCTACTGCTGCCACTGCAAAAGTCCCTCATAGTTTTCAGGAAGCCTGTAAAGAATAATTTTCCTTCTACTTTCCCCACTTCCTCTAAATGCTGGGCCAGACAAAGGTGCTGTAAAAATTATAAGCCACAGTTTGATCTCTCTGAGTTAAATGAGTGCCCCTGGGTTCACAGTGGTTGAGACGACATGGGAATGGGGCCTTGACGTTTGTTTTCCTGTGGGCTCCCTATATAGTCTTTTATTTTAATCTTATTTTTGTTCCTCTCATGTTCTTTCCTCCATCCCTCCCCCCTTGCATTCACCATTTAAAATAGAACAGAAAAACACTGTTTGAAGTCGCTTGGAAGGCAAGATGGAGTATCGCGGGACGCCCGTGTAGCCCCAGTTACCGACTTGCAGCGGGCCTGGAGCTGCTGGTGGGCGCTGGTGCTTTGCGGGGAAGAGAAAGGGCTGTGGGTTGCCCAGCTGTAGCAGCTTTGGTCGCTTGCTAGGAGCCACTGGTCTCGTACTAGCTGAATTTACATCAAGTGATGGGGAAGACAGGGCCTTTATCTTTTAAGACAGAGGTGCAGCAAAAGCAACCCAAAGCCCTCCTGCGTTTAGAGCACGCGAGGGGATGTACAGACGCGCTTCCCGGCTCAGTGTGCTAAAGGCCCGTTTCGGCGCAGTCTGAAGGTGTTGAAAGGTTCCCAGGAGCCACAGCGAGCCCTCAAAGGAGCCTTAAACGGGTTCACAGGAGTCAAAGCCAAAAGGAAGAGGGCAGAGTGCAGACAGGGAGTCCCTGGTACGAGATAGCGGGCTGTTAGCTGTTTAAACACCTCCTGATGGCACGTCCTTTATAGACTTTATTCCGCAAACTCGTGATTCCCGTCCTGGAGGTTCCTGGAGGTGTGTGCACAGAAACGCTGGCTGGCGAGGGGTGGTGGGCTGCCGGTCCCCAGCATGTCCCACAGTGCAGCCTGACTGTGGTCAAATTTAGGGAGAAAAAAAAAAAAAAAAAAAAAACCACTAAAACCAAACAACAAACCAAGAATAGGACTAAAACCTTAAACTATTCTATAGAACCTTTTCTTTTCAACCCATTTACATTCAAAGGCCACTCAAACCCCCCATTCACTCAGCTGATCTCATTAGAGACTGAAGAACTTGAGCGACTCCTCAGGGACTTGAACTTGTGGTTGAAGGAACTGAGAAGTTCCAAATACAATGTTAAGAAAATCTTAAACTATATCCTCTAGTGGGCCCATGTTAATGTGTGTTGAGGCTTAAAGGCTCTGATTGTTTTCCCTGTTAATTTTTTTAGTGCAGAAATAAAAACAAAGTAGTATGAAAACATCTGCTGTGAAGGTACATTTAATAGGGATGAAAGGTGTCATCACGTGTAATTAACATGCAAGCTTCAGTAATTTGTATTGCTCTCAGACTTTCATCTGCTGCCTGAACAATCTTGTAGGCTCCTTGCTGTTTGCTACAGGCCCCCAAAAGCGACTGCTATTGCAAACCCAGCGATGGGAAGGGGAGCGCTCGCATGAAATAGCACTGTCCACTGTTTCCCCCACACCCCTTTTCTTTTTGTAAGGCAATAAGCACCAGGTCATGATTAGTTCCAGGTTAATTGAGATAGCAGCCACCTCTCTCTCAGTGGACTGAGGGAGCGTTCTCCCAGAGGAAGAACGCGTGCCATCCTTTGGGCACCCCGCGTACCAACCGCGTGCCTGTTTCTCAGCGGGCAGTGGGTCTGTTGGTGGCCTCGACTCAGCTGTGTCTATTGGATTACACACTCCCGTCCCAGTGCAGGGAGGAACATATGCTCCTGCTTTTTGGCTCAGCTGCTCCCGAACACTCACATCAACAAAAGAGAACTTGCAATTTTTTTTTTTCAGCTGATTGAGTCATCCAAATATGCAGCTGTAGGATGAGAGCATGAAAAATGTGCGATAGCTACAAAAAGCCTCGTTGAGCCGGTCCGCTGGCCATAGGGAAGAAGCTTCGTGTTGACGCGTCGGCCGGAGCGGTCAGTGCCAGCCGGCACTTCAGACCCCAGCCCGTTTTGGCCGTGTAATTGCAGTACCTGATGCTGTTGTGCTCTGGCTGTAGCCGATGCCCGCAGGTACCGAAGTGTAAGGGATGTGATCCGACGAGACCGCGCCCCTTGGCCAGCCGGGAGCAGGAAGCCTGTAGGAGAGCGCTCTGTCCTTACAGGACTGATTTTCCTCAATTGCTGCAAGGTATTTCCCAGTGGGCAGGCCCCAGGAGTGAAGAAAACTATTCCTCTTTCAAAACTAAACTTGTTAATTTTTTAATTCTGCAGCCATTTGAGTGCAGTGGTTCTCCTCCAGTTGCTGCTTTGTTTAGTGGTTCAGGTGGTAGACACCAAGTAAGGATTGCTAAGGTATTTATCAACCACAGCTGCATGAGCCTGCAGAAGTCCTGCTGCTCTGCTCCAGTGCCCTTGAGAAAGACGAGACTCGATGTTTCCTTCCCTTGCTGTCCCTGAGCACCAGAGAGGAACTTTTCTGTCCCGTCCTGCTGCTCAGTGTCCGTCGGGCTACTGTTGTGTTCTGGGGGAGTTCAGAAACTCTGTGATGGAAGGTGCATATAGCAATCTAATTTTCATAGTAAACAGGACTCTTGAACACAAACGGACAATAAAATTCCATCAAAATGAAAAATTACATTAGTTTGGCAGAACTTTTTCCATCTAAAAAGATCTTGAGGCTGCAATGCCTTAATATTGACCGTTATGACTGAATTGGCATAGAGTTACTGTGATACACATCCACTCAGAAGAGTGTGATGTTATTTTGAGGCTAAACCTGCATTTCTGCTCATTACCAAAATCGAAGCATTGCTGTCCAGAATATATTCTTTCAGTAAAACTTTTTCTTTTTGCCACAAAGGCTAATTTATAAATTAGAGTAACAGGGTTGCCCCTTGCTAGGGATGCGAAAACCTACTAGTGCTGCTCTTCCTAATGAAGTAGTCTTCATCAACGACATGGAATCATCCGTCATGCTCTGTGCGATGCAGGTTTGGTGATAATTGCCTCCACTGTGAGGTGTTCAGAGTACCTGCTACCTTTAGCAGGTGTTTCTGATGTACCAGCTCTGTGTGGCTGTCCTTTGCTCTGGCATCTGAGTAGCTCTGCTAGGAGAGTGCAGAATTCCAGCTTCTTGCTGGAAACGGTGAGCACAGTGGCTGATCTAAGAGCAGGCTTCAGAGCGTGCGTCGCTTCCTTCCTTTTTAGAGAAGCACTTATGCTTAAATTTAGGCAGCGCGTACCTAAGGGCCCGTGGATTTCAGCGTGCGACGAGTGCTTTTCCAAATAAAGGCCGTAATGAAATAAATGAGGAGCTTCTGTTTGTGGAAATAAATCAACAGGGCCCTGCCCAGCGCTGTCCCGGAGGTGACAATGCCAGTGTCCATCTGCTTTGTCAACCAGCCCTGCCCACCGCAGATAGTGCGGGCATCTGTCTGGGCCCGGTCTAGGCCTCGCAGCATTCTCCCAGATGAGTTAAACTTTCCCCCCCCTCCCCTTCCTTTCTCTTCTTCCCACCTCCCTCCCTCCCTGGTCCTTGACAGCGGCGCAAACACTCTTAAATGAGAGATAGTGGCTTCCATCCAATGGAGCCCCGGTTAATCACCGAACATCGTGGGAAAAGCACAAGATGAGGGCCGAGAAACAGCCCATTGTCTGGGCAAGATTAAAGCCCCAAAAGCCGTATTGTCTACTGAGGGGATAAATCTTCCTGCTGTCACTCAAGCACTGAATTAAATTCCCCTTCATTTCTAAAGGGGCTTATCTGTACTGAATAGGCTGTTGCGCCACAAGCGTAAGGGAACGTATTAAGTGAGCTCCTGTCTTGGGCACCTTCACAAATAGACGAAAAACAGGAGCAAATCTGGAAGGGGCGGGTGGGAGGGGGAAGAGCAAAAGGACTTTGGGCTGGGGAAAAGAGGAGGGATGTTAATTGTTGTTGCAGGTCGTTATTGCTGAAGGAGGTAAATGAAATGGCCATTTTGCTTGACTGTCCAGCATCCTCGCCATCGAAATAAATGAGGTGGAGTGTTAGGAAGGAGCATCCTCCTGTGCAAGGGTGGTTCTGGCAAAGAGATCTCCTCGCGTAGTCCAGGGAGTCCCAGAAGGATGGCGTGATCTTCTTGCGGGGTCCCTACGGGAGGAACCAGCCTTTTGGCAATGCCCAGGCACGGGCTCTAGGTGCCCTGCCAGAGACCCTCTGCCACCCAGGTTGTCTTGGGAGGGATGGCTGCAGTGGACCCGAGGTGAATGTTTTCGCAAGGGTTTTGTAGCACGTTTGCTCAGCCCCTGGAGCTGGCTTACCCTTAGCAGCCGAGGGGCGGGGCTCCGGTGGGAGCTGGAGAGAGGAGGAATATTTTGAGCAGATGTAATGTCTGAAGGAGACCACAGGCAACACTACCACTGCTTCTTCTCTAAAGGGTCTTTGGCAAGGGCCAGCCCTTTGAGGACGCAGGACCCACAGTCCCTGCTTGTACCGCTGTGATCCACTCCTCCTCCCCTTATGCTCACCCTCGCAGCGTTCCTCGCAATGCCAGCACGCTCTGCCCTCCCACCTGTAGATGCCTCAGTGGGAATGGGTGTTGTCCCATTGTTTTTGGTGGTTCACAGAAGTACTTCTGAAACGTAGCACGCAGGGACGTGCATGCCTGGTTGGTGGACCCAGCGTTAGATAATGAGCTTGATGTGTTTGAAAAGAAGGCGTTGGGTTGGGGGTCCATTGTTCAAAAGGCTTGGTACAGGTTCCTCTGCTCTCCAGGTGGTGAACTGTCATTCTTCTCCAGTATGCTAATAACCCAGAGAAAGGTCAAACACACTTGTAAACAGAAATCAAGCGTTTTTCATATCAGCTGCTGTTCCTGAGTGCCAAATTGCAATAATCGCACCAAACCAATCTTTAATATTTGGAAATCGAGTGATCCATTATAACTCTATGTAGGTGAGACTAAATTCTGGCTCTTTGTTGATATTTTTTTTTTCTCTAATTGGATTTTATTTGTTTTTATTAAAAATTCCCTTGCCTTTGGTGATGACTAGGGTGCTTGATGTTGTGCTTGTCTGCAATCTTTATCGGTAGCCCGGTCAGTTTATGTTTCTGCAAAATAAAGTGCACGTGGAAAAAGGTCTCCATTGCAATGAAAGGTTGGGTTCCTGAACGGAAACTGAGCGTACTGCCGATTGCCTATGCCGCGCAAATGTCAAAGGACAGTGGCACTGATCTACCTCTGCTCACCGTGTGCAATCTCAGCTATGCAGAACACACTCAACAAGCGCTCGGACTCTTAAGTTTAGGAAAAGAGATGATCGTTCTTCACCTCCGTGTTAGTACACTGGATTAGAAGCGGGCTGTGTGTCGTGTTTGGTACGATTTGGAAGTGCTGAACAGGATTTTCTGCATCCTGAGTGGAGTTTCCTCCGTTGATAGGGTTTAATGCTCCCTTGTACAAATCTCTTACTGTGCAAATACCTCCAATCTCTCCTTTTAGCAACCCAAACCATTGCTCAAACAAGGGGGTTTACACCTGCTTACCAGATTAATTTAATCAGCCAAAACTAGAGTGAAAGAACTGGCTTGAGAACAATAGTTTGCAAAGAACACTTTTTCCTATTCCTTGTTGAATCTGGTAATCTAGTGGAAGCTGGATTGAAATATTATTCCTCTTAGTTTCCTGGCTTCTTGTTTTCATACACTAACTTGAGAAATTAAATTATAAAAGTAATGTTTTGAGTTTTTTGTGTTGAAATAATGCAAAGAACTTTATCTACTTTTTCCAACCTTTGTATGAAAGAGCAATCTAGTCCTTTGCTATTTCAGGAAGTTGTCTTTTTTTTTTTTTTTCTGTCTAAAATTGTCTCAGTTCTCAGCTTTTGCTGAAGGAAAAGCTAGAGTTGATCTCACAAAACTGTGTTACTTCAAGAAGCCTGCATTAATGCAAAAGGGTTTGTAATGAAATTGCCGGAGCGGTGATGCACGTTGCGGTGTCGTTCTCTACGCACTGCGCGCTCGCACAACATTGACCAGCCTTGGCCGAGGGAAATGGAGCGGTGGGGCAAAACTGCCGCAGCCACCCTCTAGCCGAGCGCGCGCGTGGTGGCAATCGGTTCGTGCTGAACGGTGCCGCAGCCAGGAGGGGTTTTGTTCTGTGAGAACTGCCACCGTTCCAAGCAGTCTGAATTAGGATTTTTAAAAACCCACAAATTGTTAATTATTTGAAAAAAATGGATTTGGTCAATAGAAACACTTTATTTCAGTAAACTTCGACATTTATTTCAACTTCACCCTTACTTTTAAGAGTCGTCTTTACAAATCAGAGCTCTCATTTGAAGCAGACAGCATTTGTAACAAAAGAGGAGCTGTACAGTAAATGTCAAATTGTCTTTTCACACTGATCCTCCTTTATCTTCTAAAATTTTCTTAAAAAGACAGCAGACAAATTCATTTTAATAAATCCCCATTTTCTAATAAATACAGTTATTTAGGAGCACACTGGATTGGACAATTGCAAGCCCACTGAATTATATACATTAATTTGGTTAGAAATCAGCTGGTATTTTCATACTGAATTGAGATCACGGACTGTTCCATTCATTTTTCTTCATATTCTACGATCTTTTGGAAGAGGCACAAGATTTAAGTAAAGCACCTTCAGAGTCCTACATAATGCTACTTTTAAAGTAATTTGTATTTAAAAAATAATAATAACAAGCAAACAAACTTGTTAGCCCATAGGATGCTTCTGCCCTGTGGCTTAATGGCACAGGTCTTTATACATCCAAATCCAGCAGCTTTCAATAACAAAGGATGAAATTCATGAAGCAAATTGCTTCTCTCTTCGTAAGTCACACACTCCTATGCCAGGGTAAAGATGTGTTGATAACATTAAAATAGTTCGGTCGCCGATGAATTGTAAATTCCCACCGAGACTTGGGCCTCGCCAGTGAGCGGCGAACAGCATGGTGCTGGACACAGAATGCACTCAGATTGTGGTATTCACTACTTCCTCTTTTGTAATATTTTTAGGATAAGAGCTAAGGAACACCACTGGGAGGTTTTTGGTAGGCAGCCTTGAGGAGAAAAAAGAGCAAAATATGCAGAGGCGATTTAATGAACATCCATGGCTCTTTAGAGCCGTGCTGGTGTAAATGTGATCTCTGCTGACTGTGACTTTTGGGGACAGGGGAACAAAGGACAAATTTACATGAATTTCCGTTCTGACAAGAGGTAGCACGCTTGCACTCTTTAAACGGAGCGCTGCTCTTCATCCACAAAGAATTGCGTTGAGCAGGTATGGCTTGTGGATGCTTTGCTCCCCAACGCTCCACCAAAGCATCTGCTGTGGGACAAATCTTCTGAGGGTGGGAGATGAGGTTGGTTTTCAGGCCCCTTGGGGTTCTGCTGACCTGACTAAAGGAACACGGAGGCGCTGGGCTCGCAGTTCCAACCCCCCCAGGCACCTGAGGCCCATCAAACGTGAGCATCCTTTGGCAGCGTCTGTGCCTGCGCAGGCTTGCTGGAGGGCCTGCTGGCCCGCGTGCTCCCTGCAGCGTGCGACGCTCGCCCTGGGCCTTCCACCGTGAGGCAGCGAGGGCTGGTGGTTAGCTCCTCGCTGGAAGAGCAAACCGACCTCCCATGTAAGTGCTACAGGGTGGGGCTGCCATAGTGCTAGGATGGACTTGTGCCCAGGATGTTTGTTTTCGGGATTCCGCACCGTGTGCCTGAGGAACCACATATTTTAAATAAACAAAGAATAACGCTGTAGTTCTGCTCTTCAGTTTTTTCTAGTTACTGTTTTAATTGGATCTTTGAATTATCCAGCACAACTTGAACCCAACCAATCACAGCTGAAAAAAAAGCAGCAAGAGGTGGCGTGCCATGGCAGCTCTGGTGAACACCTCGCCAATTTCCACGCGTTTGGAGGCCAACCTTCAGCCCGCGCAATCAGACCCTGAGCTCTGCAGCAGGACGCTGTGACTTCAGACCCGGGCAGGGGAGGGGGACCCGAGAGCGTGGGGTTCTTTGCGCAGGTCAGGACACTTTGGCAGGCCCCAAAAGGGTTAACAAACAAACTGCCTGAGTTGCTTTGTTCACTGGAAATCTAATCAGATGTTAACCTACAGTCTATATCCAAGCAATCCCTTCCTTATGATAGTGATTAGTATTACACTCAGAATGAATAGACCGAGGAAAGATTCCTATGGTAACCTTCAAAATGCATTCCATCGGCAGGCTCTGCCTACTCACAATAATTACATTCTTAACTTGTCTAACAAACGGCATGCTAATTAGCTGCTTAACCAGCCTCAGCTCATTATTACCAAGGTTGGGCAGGCTTGAGTAAAATGACCCAGAGAGAACAAGCCCACTTAAAAAAAAAATAATAGTAATAATAAGACATTTGTCAGATTTGCCATGAAGATGGACCTCCTCCACAACGACAGGCCTGTCTTTGTGTGTGGATTGGCCTTTTGGCAAACCAGCCTCCCCTCAGCGGCACGCTTCAGCTTCCTCTGAACTCCGCTGCCTGGGCTTTACGTTGGCATCTGCGGGTCTTAATCTGCAAGAGCGTCACCAGGGATCGTCCCAGGTTTGCTAGACATCTTGTGTCGGACCCCAGACAGGGTTCTCTCACATCTAGGAAATCTGGGCGAGCGGTGCAGTAACGGTTGAACGCAGATGTTCGTGCTTGCAAGATCCTTGCTATCTACCTCTGCAAAACGCCTGCCTCTCTCTGAGGCTTGGCCCCAGCACCCTGCGCGGCTGAACGAAGCAAAGATGTCTCAAACAGGCCTCAGGCTTCGTCCAAATCCGTTGTGCAGATGAAGGCTGTACTTGCTGGATTGTAGAAGAGTTGGTTGGAAGCGATCTCTGGAGGTCACCTCGTGCCTGAAAGATGCTATCTGATTGTGTGTCTAATACTAACGCATAGGGAAACCATTTCCTTAGGGTGTGTTCCATACTGGGATTGGCAGTGATCTCAGGGGTCTAAACAAAGTGGTTTTTTCTGAGGACCCATTTGAACTGAGCTAAAATATTTCATGAACATTGCTATTTCAGATTAATCCAGGCCTGGCTTGATGTAGTTCAGTTTAGCATAGGTTAACCAAATCGAAGTTGGGCTGGTGAATAAATTATGCCTTAGCACAAAGGGCGTGTGTGGAAGGGAACTAAGCTTCCCGGTTCCTGAGAGACAGTAAGAGTGTGAGGATGGCTGTCCCCCGGGTTCTGTCTGTCCTGTGGTCTGAGAAAGCCCGTTGGCTTTGGTTTTTCCCCGGGATGATCTGTTCAGGGTCTTTCGCTTGACGCCATCTCTTGCTCCTGACAGCCGTGCTCCATCCAGCTCCTCCATTCTGTTGTTGCGGCCTTCCTTTGGGGACGACAGAATTTCCTGCGGGGGTCAGGATTGCTTCCGCTCTCCAGATTTAAGCAGGGTAGGGTGGGCTCATCAGCTACGGAAATATGCGCACCATTGGGCATCTTTCCCGTCCGTCTTGGGATAGTCTCTAGTCAGAAACTAATCTGAACCTCACCTTGTGTTTCATCAGCTGTGTTTGCTTTGTTCGCTTTGATTGTTTTCTCACAAAATGTTTAATTTCCTGCTGGCCCACTGTGGTAATATACTTTCAACATGGGGAGAATAAGGAGAGTAATACTTTCATCGCTTGGGAGAGGTGTTTTTGTTTGGGTTGTTGTTTTGAATGTTAACACCTGAGATGGGGGAAGTCCCAACTGGTTCCATTTTAACAGCCCTTGCAAAGGCAGTGTCCAAACGGGAGTGCGTTTGGGAGGCTCCTGCTAAAGCAAGCGCTAGAAATCCCGTTGCCTTTATTGCCAGTCAGGTTAGCTGAAAGCAGCTACTGTGGTTAGGAAAAGATCACAAAAGTGAGGGGGTTTCAAACTCTTTTTACAGTTCTTCAGTGTCAATCCACAAAGTTAATCCTAACATAAACAAAGAGTAACATGGTTTATGTGCTACTAAACGCAGGCTTGTGATACCGCAGAACGCTGCAAGGGTAAGGTCTGCTCCAAATACAATCTGTTTGGCTTCCGTGGCCTTGCACCAGCTGGAGACGCAAGCCCTCTTACCGTGATCTCAGATATCCATTTGGTTAGCTTACATCACAACCGTACCTTCGTATATTAAGCAGAATGTTTATTTTTGGGTTTCACACTTCCAACCCTTTTAACACCTTAATGTGCTCTTGCGTTTTGTTACGCTCCTCATTGTGTTCTCCCCTCTTCACCTCTGCAGTTTGTTCGTAGGTTGTTGAAATCCAACCATGTGAATAATGAAACAAAGCTAGGCACGCTGGTTCCATCGGAATGCCGTTTGTCTTGTAAGTGCTTACAGAACCACGAGCCACGGAGTACGGAATTCCAGTGACAAAAGTAGCTGTGTTCACAGTTTGTGCAATGCATTTGACTGTCACAAGATGATCTGAAGTGGAATGAGAGGCAATTTCACACTCAAGTGTAGGTACATACAGTTTTAACTTCTAAAGAGATATATTTCTCTTACTAAGAATAGTGACTTAAATCATGTTTATCAGTAGGAGAGAAGTGCATGTCTTGGAACAAAATACATTGTTCCTTACTTTTCTTAAAATTTTGATAAATTTTATGTCCATAAAACCTGGAAATGGGTTTTGTGTATGTGTTGATTTTTTCAATTGCCAATTCATGCCCTTCTTTGTAGAGACGAGGTTGGAAAAGAGGTGTGTGTGACTCTAGGCAGATGTTAAAAGGATTAGGGTTTGCAAAATTTCAAGAAGTCAGATGTCTCTTAATAACCCCAGAGGTGCTCAGGGTTTTTGCTGTTCCCATAAGCAATGGCTACTCAGGAACCAGAAAACATCAGCACCAGGATGGTGCCAGACAGCTGGACAAAGAACGATTAAGGGATGAATACCTGTTCTGGTTATCAACTGACTGATAACTTATGGGTGTAATAATTATATGTGTCATGCTGCATACATATTTCTCTTGACTGGATGAGAGATGCTTACCAGTGATAACTGGGGACTGTGTTTAGCCCTTTGACTCTCCCACCAGCTGGTCTTCCCTGCCGGTGGAGCCGTGTTGGGAATAGTGTGTGTCTATGGTAACAGAACTTAAATTTTTGTTTGGACATAAAAAAAAAATTCCCCAGGAATTTGCTTCTGAGTTCCTGTGTCTTCACCAATTGCAGAATAGAAATGGTACCATGTGAGTGATGTGCCCAACCCAGAGAGAATCGCGGAGCTCGTATTTCAGCCCTTGTTCGGAAGCTGCTTATTGCTGCAAGTTGAGAGCTAGGCTAGTAAAGCAATTCAAGAAAATTCTGCGTTGCGTTCAGGCCAGCTCACACGCAGAATTATTACTGCATGTGACTCTGCTATGAGGAGCGCGTCAGCTTTAACAGCTGCACCGTGCTACAAAGGGGAGAAAAGCCTGATTATTTTGGGTTTTTTTTTTTATAAAGCACAGTATTTTTACCCAAGTTTTGTGTTGAATGGTGAACATGATCTGAACCATTGCAAATGGAATGAGAAATAACCAAAGGTTTCCACTTTGTAACGAATCCCCGTTGCTCGCTCACAAGTTTGACAGTTGTGGTGGCTTGTGGAGGAATGCGGCTTGCTGAATTCCCGGCTTTCCGCTGGAACGTAACAAAAGCTCAAGTAACGTGGGCAGTGGAGAACAGCGTTTTAAAAATCGTGCAGGGAAAGACAAGCTTTCTGAAAGGTTTGGGAGGCAGCTGCTTGTATTCTGCCTCGGTAACAAGTAGGGCAGATGAGTGTTTGCTTTTCAGAAGGCTGAGCAGGTCTGTATGGATGTAACTGAGTTGTTCCTGTTAAATTTGCAGTGGACCATCCAAAAATGTCACTGGTCTCTTCAAAGCAGTATCACCCTTCCCCTCAATCCAAAAAAAACTCCACTAAAAGAAATGTGCATCTCTCCATAGAGCCATGAAAGCAGTAAAAGGTAGCACGTACCGAGAAAACAAATTCCACCTGGTTAAAAGAGAGGAGCAAATGCCTGGCCTGAGCAGAAAATCGCGCGTGGGCTGGCCTGGGTCATGCTAATGGAGTGCCGGCAGCGTGGCATGGCGGGCGTCCCGAGCTGGCGGTCCCCAGGACCGGCCGGCCTGCGCTCGGTGGGAAGGGGAGGGTCGGAGTGGAGGTGCCCACCGGGACGTGAAGGGCTTTTATTTCTCCTGCGCCAGTGCGAGGAGTTGTGCAGCGTACCGTCCAGCGTAACTCAGCAAACAGGAAAATAAACAGCTAAGTGGATGCAGAAGACTCAAGTCATCTGACCCCACGTTTTTCAACATTGACAAGTGATTTTTTTTTTTTTTTCTTTTTTAATCTGAGAAATTTCCTTTCACTGCTGACTTGAGCAGTGCCATGTGTTGAGAACCAGCTGAAACTTCTGCACTAAATCAATAAATAAATTCTCTCCCTGTCCCTCAGACAAGCTGTACTTTCCGAATTTCCCAGCCCTGTTGGTAGGGAAAGTGGAATTATTAGCAAGGAGATACCTGGTTTTCTAGAAGTAAACCAGAAAGTGCTGGAAATCTTCCTTGCTGCGTGAAAATTGGAGGGGTTCCAGGTTGCTTGGCACTCTGCAGATTTGGGGTGCTTGTTGGACGGCACCTCAAAACTCCCAGAGCCATCCCCTCGCGGCGCAGTCGGAGCTCACGGCTCTGGGCGAGCCGCTAACTCTGAACTGGAGTGTATTCATAAACCACCCCCATCCGAATAACGCAGCGAAGGAACAAGGAACATGAAAACACAGCTTCTGAGATCGCTGTGAAAGATTCTTATTCTCCTGCCCCAGATGGCACCAGCTGTACTCCTGGACCAACACTAAATGGCTGTGGCTTGTGCCAAATATGTACTTGAGTGGGTTGTACATGCCCTTTACAAATAGAAGCTGAATGTTAATAGATACTGAATGAAACCCACTGCCAAACCAAACAGAGCCCCTGGATGTATACAGGGCACGCAGGGAAATTATACATTTCAGCAACGCTTGCCGCAGAATGCGTGCGAAGGATTTCCAAGTGTTGGTGGATTTAATGTGGTCGCTGCTAATTCTCCGTATGCTAATGGCGGCGTGAGGATGCGGGAAGAAGGATGAGGAAAGGTTCAAAGAGCGCTGCGCTGATATCATGTAAATTCAGGACAGGGTCAGCGTACGGCGTTGTAAACAACATCACATCTCGGAGTACATGGAGTTCTGATCCTTTCAGGTATTCGAGCCTTTGTCTGCTGATATAACGCTTGCCTGTCAGCCCCACGGTCAGAGGCCCAATCTTTTTTTCTTCAGTTGCTGAAAAGGTCCCAGCGCCACATCAGGGCAACATACTGGCTGCCTATTCTCCTTCCCTATGGAACGCAATCACTGGACAACTCTGCTATAATTCACTCCCCGGCCAGCCCTTTGAAAAGGTGGGCTGCCTCGGCGCTGTTAGCCCAGCAAGATAAATCATGTACTCGAAATTAACTTCCATTGAAAGGAAGGGGTGGAAGAAAAGCCGACTGGTCAGGCGGAGCATGCTAAAGAAAAGATGACTAGAGTTGATAAATGTCATTGCGGATAATTTGGGGGCTGTGATTAAGATCTTATCTAGGTAGGAAGTAAATAGAAAGGACTTAATAAAAGTCCTACCCAGGGATCCGTCCTTATGAACTTGTGAAGTTTTAAATTTTTTTTTAAGTGAATATTGAAGAGAGGACCAGAAAGGTCTTCGTTAAAGGGAAAGTTGTTTTCAGGGTGCTGCCTAAAGAGGTTTGAAAAGCGCCTGGCTGAAACTGTACGTCTTCCCCCCACTCCTTTTTTTTTTTTGTTTGGTATTTTTTTTTTCAGAGGAGAAAGAAAGCATCTTTGTCTAAAAATTCCTTTAAAAAGTTACAGGATAAACAACTGGGGGAGAACTGATGAGGATTTCTGGGTAAAAATCATCTGTTTTTTCTCTTCTCTCTTTCTTTCTTTAATGAATGGGCTTTACTGCCATAAAATTCTCCACAAATAAAATGTAACCTTATCCCCAATATGTGTAAGGGAGAGAACGCAGAGGCCTGTTTGTCCATAAATTCACATACTGTTCGCTCAGAAGGCATAAACTGCCTCCTGTTTTTATTGTACTGGCTAGAATTTGCTTTTATTATATTATTAGCAGTAGTTTGCTTTTTTTTTTTTTCCTTGGTTCAACCAATTACTTCAGTAACCTGCAAGCATTGAGCAGAGCTGGTAGTAAACTGGGATAGCGTGTACGGGGACGCGGAGCGCGGGGCGGGCGCCCTGGCCCTGGCCAGCCCTGCCCTCCGTGGCCGGGAGCACCGCGCGCTCTGCCTCCGCGGCGCCGTGGGCGCGGACAATCCGCAACAGCTGTACAGCTGCGTTCTGCGTACGCACTTCTGTTAGCTAATGAGAATGCTTAAAATTTTATTGAAGAGTGTATCCTGTGATCTCCAGCCTACCTAATCCAAATCTCTCAGGGATACTGATCGGCTAGAGGTTTCCAGAACCCCTGAAACGCCACCTCCGAAATTACCCAGGCTGCCTATTTACTTCCTCCCTATCTTTTTACTGCTTTCCCCACCATACAGAACATATTGGGATCAGAAACTGGGTAATGTACTTTAAAAAGCCAAAAAGAACAGGTATGTGCACGTAGAGAGGAGATGTGAAAAGCACTGTGTTATCCCCTAGACTCGAGAAGATCAAGTTTGGAGAATTTGGGAGACAGACAAAGACATCGGTGTGTCCTTGGTGCCTTTGTATCTCAAAGTGCTCTTCCTGCCGTTCCAAAGACAAACGGGGAAGGCAAGAGGAGTGAGTAGTTACGAGCAGTACGTCTTTCGGAAGGGCTCTGATAGCGAGTAAATTATTACACAGCGGTGAAGGACAAAAGCAGAACCTGCACTTGCAAAGGGCTGTTACTGCGCGCTCGGACTGGCAGCTGCGTTGGGAAGGCAGCTTTGGTGCGATGGGGACCTTTCTGCAGAAAATAAGACATTTTCAGGGCTCCGTTGAAGCTGGTCTGCAGCGCAGATGAATTTTTCCCGTGCGTGCAGCGGTCAGCGCGGCACACGCTGTGCTTCAGCGCAGGAAACACCACGGGAAGCCTACCCAGGGGCAGGTGTGGGGTGGGGAGGGCCTGATCCCCTGCCACAAAAAGCAGCAGAAAGCGCTCTGCCGAACCGTGGGAGAGGAGAGGACATAACCGACATTGCCAGGAGAGCAGTGCCGGCTGCGCTGGCGAGACAGCGCGGTAGCGGCAGCTTTAGCTCCTGGGCACCCGCAACTTTCTTTGTAATTAAACACTTACTTAAGTGTGTGAGTGCCTTGTTGCTCTTTTAGCCTGGGGAGAATTGTCTTGCCTGTATTTATTTTAAGATCCTGCAATAACAAAACTTGTGAAGCTCCAGTGGAAACTGCAGTGCGTATTGCCCTCAACAAGAACACTGAATTATGTCAGAGGAGCGAGCGCTGAAGTCCTAAGTCTCCTCCTCCCGTTGGTAAACTCCTGTGTGCTGGTGCGGGTTCCTATACGTGTATTCACCGTTTACAAGTATGAGCCAAAGTCAGAGTTCAGTGCTTCATGAAAAGAAACGCCTGCCTCGGGAGCTGGGTGGGCACTGCTTGCCATCAGTGGTGTCGGTGACTTGAGCCGCAGGGCTCTGCTGCTCCACTGTGGGTTATCTCCATTAAAACCCAAATAAATTCATCAAATGGCTATAAATGTTGGTTGTCGGACGATAAACAGATGCTGTTCTTGTGGTGCTTTTCATGCCCCTAAGTGTAGAAATACCAATGGTTATCCTAACAGATTTCTGTGCAAACTAACGAAGCGTTTCTACAGCCAGCAGTCAATGGTGAGGTTGATGAAAACGATCAGATGGAACTTTCACCAGATTTTGGAGATGTTTGTGAGCTGTGTTATGAGATGCAAACATCTCTTAAACACCAAACATGAAACAGAAAACTGCAAGTTTATAATACAACAGGCACGCAACATGCTCCTGTGTTTTATGCACATGGATGTTTTCTGCAAGCTGTCTACTCCGCTTTTCATAACTGAGGGTAGTGCAGGCATTTCCATGCTTCCTTTAAAGAAATTTTGACAGTAGTTACTGTTTTTCTCAAGTGTTTTTATTGAATCAAATCACCTGCCAGCCTTCTGCTGGCCTTTTTCATGCTGGCTGTAGAAAATTAAATGTTCTTTAGAAACTTCTCCACTGAAATCTAGGTTCAAATAAAAAAAAAAATCCTTCCTCAAAACATACTTGGAGCGTAATTCATGAACGCTCTCCAAGCCATCGACATCATCATTTTCCAGTGATCTCATCAGCATGTCAAGATCTCCCTCGTTAATGACTCTGAGAAAACTGGGGACCCAATAAACTCCCTGTCAGGTAAAGAATACAGCGAGGACTGGAAAGTGACAGATAAAGCAAATATCCTGCTCCTAAACAAACACAGCAGGACAGGAGAAGATGACAAATGATGGGATTGTGTCAGCTTGAAAACAGATTGGACTAATGGCATGCTGGACTTTGCACTCCGGGGGATCAATACTCCATCAGGCAGGAGAGCTCCAGACCTTGCGAACGGCGTTTGTATGGCGGGAGAGGAGATGTGCTGATAGCGTCTGTGTTCGGTGCGCGCACGGCGCCGTCTCCAGCACGCGGTACGACCTGGAAGGGGGGCTCTGCGCAGTTTGCGTTCCGGAGGCTGAGGGGAGCCCTTCCCTCCCTGATGGGAACAGCGCTGGGCAGGGGCTGTGCCTTTGCGGAGCTCCGGCGCGGTGCTGGGGGCTGCCAGGCCTTGGTCGTTTTGTGTTTTCTTCCAGGCCTTCTCTTGGTTTTGGTGCTTTGGGTTTTTTTCCCCTGGGGACAGGGATGTGGAATTGAGTACTCAGGAAGGGGGCGGGGGGGGGGAAGTTTTATTTTGTGGACTTCAAGGGAGACTGTGCACATAAAAAGAATACTTTTTTTTTTTCCCCCTGTCTTTTTCCACTCCCTTTCCCAAAACTTCTAGTTGGTATAAACTGGGTTCACTCTGCGTGGGACTCAAAAGGACTGATGGGATGCTATTTTCTATACTCTTTAGCTGCACGATGCAGAAATATGCCCCTTCTTCAGTACAACTATGCCTTTCCATAAGTATGGGGAAAAAATAGCTCGCCGTCGTTTGGGGCAGCAGAGGTTGCCTGCAGGTCTGATCCCCGCCGTGGGTGTAATGCCAGGCTGCGTCAGCGGGCAGGGACGCGTCTGCTCTTCCCCATCGCCAGCCCCCCGTCCGGCGGGATTTCCCATACCTGGACCCGCTCTCGCTCTTTTCTTTCCAATAGCTGTGTTCTTTGCAGCTGCTGGTGGCACTGAGTAGTTAATTTGCGTGAAGTGTTGTGCTGATGTTCTCTTCGCCTCCCACAAGTGACAGAAGGCAGTGGCTGGGGGCTGCGGGCTCTCTACAAGGGAGTGGTGCTCCCAAATGAAAGGGGAGCTTCTGGGGGACGAGGTGAGGTAGGAGAGAACCCGTCAGGGATCTTGGTAGCTCCTGCAGGCCTGGGCACAGGCAGATACGGACTCCTCTTCCCTTCCTCCTCTGGCGTCGAGGAAGAGAAGTAAGAATGTGTGCGCGTTTGTGTGAGCCTGAAATGCCACGGTAATAAAAGGAAGGGAATTGTCTGAAAAATGCCTCAAAGTGAGGTGAGTGGAAGCCACCCCCACCTCCACGCAGGGTGTGCACCCCTGCATCTCTTCCAAAGCTCAGACGCCCTCTCTGAGGAGCTGCCTGCACCCGGATGGGCCTGCTGCCGGTGCTCGAAGCCTTTGGTGCAGCTCTGTTGAGCTTTTAGGTTTTCTGCTGGCCACCCCCCCAACTGACACGTTTTTTAGGGGCCAGTTTGGTTTTTTGTTTTATTAAGCAAGGCTCTCGAGACTCCTCCCCGCCCATCAGCAAGTCCAGAGTCCTGCTGCGATTGCCACCCTGGCTGCGCCCTTCCCTTCCGTCCTCTCCAGGGCCGGCGAGCAGCCCCTTCCCCTGCACCCAACGCAGCTGGACCCACGGCTTTCGCTGCGAGCCAGAGCGGGGGCGGCTGCCCCTCGGCAGAGGGACGCTGGAGCCTTACTTTGGCAGTGGTATATATCATGCCAGCAGCGAGGAGCTTTGGTCTGAGGGCTTTGCGGAGCTGGAAGTTCCCTGATGGGCCGCTCTTGCGTTTGAGTGCTCAGACTCAGTCCCGTCCCTCCGCTTTTCCCCTCTCAGAAGCCTCCAACAGCTTTGGGCAGAGCAATGGAGGTGAGAGCCCAGGGTAAAACACACCTAATCTGCTATGTTTGAGTATGTTTTATTAAATATATTCATTCCCGTCGCTTTGAGAGTTTTCCCTTCATCTGGCATGCGCCAAAGGGTTAACTGTTTTCTGATAAATGGCACTCTCTAATAGCTATTAGTTGTTTACCTGAGCTAATAAGATTAATGTCGTATTGAGTATGGAAAAAAAAATATCCAGATGAACACGTGCTTTTAAATTGATATGCTAATCATCGGGAGCATGAAATTAATGCTAAGGAGACATCGCACAAATGCTTTTGCTTGATGAAGAAAACAGAAAGAATTAACAAACTTCAGCACGACCTGGTAGATCCCGTCCTAGAGATCCCACTGAGGGCTCGCAGCAGTGGAATCGGTAGGACTGCTCATGTGAGCAAGGGTTTGCAGGATCAGCCTCGAAAATGTGTATTTTTAACTCGGAAAGGTCAGGTTCAGAGCCCAGGAGATCCATGTATTGCTTGTGCTTTTCCAAGGTGTTTATTCAGCTTTAAAGTCTCTTCAGAAAGAGGAGGAAAGCAAGCCTCTTGTGTGCCTATCAGTTTCTCTGTTGGTATTTCTCTCTACCCATTTGATATTTTAGATAAATAGGCATTATCTCATCTGAAGGAACTTTTGGGAAGGCAGCAGGTATTTTTTTACTAGAGTCTAACAAGCTGCTATTTTAAAAATTATATATATAACTATGTTGTGGATAGGAGGAGCGTATGTGAAGGCCATTTAATAAAAAAACAGCAAATTAATTCCAAGCAAAATATATAGAAATAAATAATGGGGAAATTTAGCCATGAACAACATAAATATTTTTAATGGTGTAGTATGAATTAAAATAATGTATTTTCAGTTTGTATGGAGGTTCTAGAATGCACATGAGTTGCAATTACCTGTATGGACACTTTGTAAAATAAATCAATTTAAAAATAAATGCACTGCAGCCTCTGAAAGGCTCTGCATGTTCCCCCTGCTCTACTTGTCTCATCAACACTGATGCAATGCAGATTAAGAGTTGATGAAGCTTAAACGGAAAGGTGGTACTGCTGGACTGCTGCGGAAAACCAAGTCCTGCAGATGTGTCTCATGCACAGGCATCCTTCATAAATGGGAAAGATTTGATTAAATTCTCCAGGATGGACTAAATACCAAATTTCACGTCCACTTGTTACGGGTACTGCACCTCCACATCACCAGCAGCAGCCTCGCCGTAGCTCCCGCAGCGCGTGCAGCTCCTGGGTTCGGTCTGGTGCACCCCATGAGGGTAAACTGGGGAACTGGGGCGGCCGAGACCCTGTTCCCACCTGTGCCGTTCCGTGAACGGAGAGCCCGTGGCAGACCGGGCTCTGTGCCCCGGCCGCCCTGCCCGCTCTCCTTGCGAGGGCGGGGGGACCTGTCGTGTTTTCATACCAATCACACATTCCGAGGGCGATGGAGAAGCCAAAAGGGAATTGCTATGGCATAAGAGCCATTGCGAAGCCGGAATTGCTGCTTCAATACTTTTTTTTTGACTGACATCCTCTTCCCTCTTCCCAGGACTACTGGGGAAGAGGGAATGCTCATATACCTTGCTTTTACTGCTGGAGGCAAGGAGGTTGGAGAAGAGAGAGCGAGTTGCCAGTTAAGGATCTCGGCTCTGTGGGAGCTGACCTGGCTTAAAATCAGATTTGGGGGTGTGTGCTGGGGAGAGGGGGCTGGCAGAGAGAAGTTTAGTCTCAGTGTTGTCTGGCTGGCGTGGTTACTGACATGATCTCACTGCTTCTGGTTGTCAGACAGTACTAAAATAATAGAAATGAGATGCTGAGAATGAGAAAGCGAAGCCATTTTACATACATTTCAAACGTCGCCTCTGTTTTCCTGAGTTTTCTTGAACACTAGCAGTTTAAACCCACTAAGAAGCAGAAAAACTGGCTTGTATAATCTTTTTTTTTTTTTCTGTAATTTATGCATAATGTGTGCTCAAAGAAGCTAGAGGAAAAAGGAGAGTTTTGCATTTATTTTGGCTTGTCTTTCCTTGTAACACGGTTGCTTGGGCCAGAGAAATTGCATGTCGTCGGGGTGGTGGGGTGGGGGCAAGCTCCGAGAATCCCAGGAAATGCTTACGCCTCTTTTCTGCTCGGCTTTAATAAATGCATTGCCTCGCTGAGGCGTTAATCGGAATCAGTTGATGTATATAATAAATTAAAGCTAATTCCCCACTCTGGTACCACAAAGGAATCTACTAATTTTGTTTTCTGTAAGAAAATGAGAAAGCCTAGACGTGTCTGTGGCCAAAGGATTCCTCACCTGCGCAGCACGGGGGATTTGCACGCCTGTATGCGCATCGCAGTCAATCAGGGCGCTCGGCATTTTCAGAAGCATTTGTCTAAAACGGGAACTCTGGAAAGAGCCTAGATGCACGTTATGGGTTATCTGCAGCTAGCTACCTTAACAGCCAGCTGCACATGAAGGAACGTATGCGCCTTGTGTTTGACAAGTAAGAATGCGTTGGACCTGCCACAGCCATTTGTCTTTATTGTGGCCCTAATTTGAATGAAAGCGAGCGCTAATAGAGGACGCGGTTTAAGAAAACTCTGCACGTTGGCATAAATATCTTGCAGAGGGAGAAACTCATAGCGTGATTTAATGGCCTGGTTTCTCTTTGCTCCTGGCAAAGTTTGCTGGCGTGGTGGTGCCGGTTCCTGCTGCAGTTTTTATCAGTGCCTAATGCTTCCTATTCCCCCGCCCCCTCCAAACCTCCCTGGTGAATTCATCTCGAAACGCATCGATTCCGTGCTGCGGTGGGGTGGGACGGTGCCCCGCTCTGCAGCGCGCTCTCGCTGTTTCCCTTTTGTGAGCGGCCACAGGCTGTGTCTGTCGGCGTCGCCTGTCCTGTCGCACGTCTTCCGTGCGATTCCCCAGGCGAGCTGCTCCCCGAGGCAAGGCAGCCGTGTTAAATCCAGTGCCCTCAGGCCTGCTCGCTTGCACAGTGGTAGCCCATTGTGCTGCCGTACGGGTGAGCTGGGGATGGGTTTGTCCCTTTGGAATCCTTTTTAATGATCTTGAGCATGATTCCAGCTTGAAATGATATTTCAATTGAAAAGAACTCGGGGGACAATTACCTTCTTCCGCGCCTTTGTAGATATTCATGTGCTGATTTGTTCAGATGGGGAGCCAGGGTGGGAAGTGGGGACAGGAAGAATCTGACAGATTTAAGTGTAAACATTAAGATCTTGGATGGAGTAGAACTGAAAGCCACCTACTTTCAAAGATGTGTTTTAGGGTTGTTTTTTCCTTCCTTTTAACTATTTTTAATGTGACAGAGTGATGTGTAACTATTCTTTGACCAAATTCAACAAGTGCGAGGGCTGTAAAGATCTGTTGTGCTGTTAGGGAAGGCAGGCAAAAGAGAAACTTCCTTGTGAACAAAAATTAGCTGCTCTGTTTCCCTGCTCTTTTTCCTTCCCCTCTCCTTCTTCCTATCTTCCAACATAGATCCTAATATTTTACACTGCTTTGAAGAACCTGATACATGACTCCCTAAGGTCTTTGAAATGAGTTTGGGAGCTCTAGTTTTGGTGACCAAATGGAGACACCTGAACAAGGCTGCAGGTTTTGCCTCTCAAATTCTGCTTAACCCTTTGTTCTTCTCTCTCCCAGTTTACCCATGTCCTGTGTGAAACTGGGTGCTCCTTTTCAAGTACAGACCTACGGGAGCCCTGTGGGCTCCCCCCCCCGCCCCCAGATGCTGCTGCCTGGATGCTAAATTGCCTTGTGATGGCAACCTGGCAAGTTTGTGCTAGGGAGTGTCTGAAGGCCAAGGCATGGATTTGAATTCAGCTCTCTAGAGAAAGATGCTTTGTGCAATTAAACCCCTCCCGACGCTCTAAGAGCAATGTTATGGCTTTTAATATCACGTGTTCTGAGCCCCATAGGAGGCTGGGGAATACAGAAATACTTTTAACAGTCAAGTTCTAGTTAAAAAAAAACAAAACCCAAAAAAACACCAAGCCCAAATAATTAAAAAGATGGATGGAGTCTGTTTTAGACCTTTTGTTTATTCGGTATTATTTAATTTCACAAATATTAAGTTTCCCTTTTCCATCGTCACCACCCCTCCCATGGGATGCAAGTTACCACCAATTTCATTCTTCTGAAGCCTCATTAATGTCACCAGTTGTTCACTTTGACTTATGGGCTTAAATTACCAGAGACTGGAACAAGTGTAAATAGAGTTGGGCTGCCCTTGAAAAGCCCATCCACGCTTAAAACTCCTGCAGTAAACAAGAGCTGAGAAAGTCAGGAGGCCACAAATGTGGTTGGGGTATGAAGATAACTCCCTCAGAAACTCCTTGTCAGCAGACAGAACCTAAACCAAACTGTAACGGTACCAGCTGTGATGACATAGTAGACCAGAAGATGCACGGTACCGGACGCAGAGGAAATATAATGCTGAATACCTGAGCAAAAGCAAGGTGGATGGCCAACTGATGACTGGTCATTCCTCGCTCGTGTCTGCAGCACGAGGGCCGTTACTGCTGACAGGGAACACAGGTGTCTGTGCTTAATTACACGGCGCATTGGTGGCACCGTGAGCAGGGAAGCTAGGATGTAAGGGCCATGTTGATGGATGAAACGGGAGTGGTGAGGGGATGAGACCTCTCACTCGTATTTCTGCAGTTGTTTCCCCTTGCAGAGCGCCGTCAGGGCCCGCCCAAGGGTGAGCATTGCCAGTCTCTCACAGGGTTTTTTGTTGGGCCAAAGATTTACTGACGTGTTGGGGAGATGCACTAAACCAGCACCCATGCAGCTTGCGGTCATTCTTTACTTTCTCCTTGGATGTAGCAGTTATAAAAGTACATGTGTTGTTGGCTTTTATGTCCTACGCCTTTTAAAGCTTCAAGCTGTAAACCAGAATATAATTACTAACGAAACACGTGCAAGTAACGGGGGTACTCCAGGCTGTAGCATCAGATGGGCTTCAAACAGGAGGAGGCCGCGTGCTTTTAAAGAAATACAGCAAGGGGAAAAATGGGTTGCACGTAGAGACCACAGGCTGAGCAACGCACGCTTGGAAATATTTCCTGAACCTCAAAGTTTTACAAGAGGGTTTATAACACTGGTACTGTAGTGGGATGATAATTTAGTAAGAAAAAAACCCTTATGTTTGACTCGTGCTTGTGGCATAACGAACATAGCCACAGCAGTGAAATAATTTCACAGGCAGACAGTAAGCTGTTAGTATGATAGTTAAGTGTTAGAAGTTAGATACCGAGGAAGAGCTCTTTGGATTGAGATTAGCAACAGGATACAAATAAACTCGTTAACATGTTAAAAATCCTGTGTTGGGAAAACCTACGCGGCTGGTCTCTTCTCTGCAGTTTTGTTGTGCAGTAAAACAGCAATCGGTGCTGGGACTGGAGGAGAGGCCGGAGGGAAGGAGCCAGGCGTAGCCGGGGACGCCTTGGCAGGGCATTCCCAGAAAGTCCCGCCTGCTTTCCAGCGCGATGCGTGTGCAGCCAGAGACGTGAAAGTGCACGTTAGCGGAGCGCTTGCACAAGTGCAGGCGCATAAAGAAACCCGGCTCTTGGAAGCAGAAATGCGCTGTGTTTGCAGCTACAGCCAAGTATTGCAGACGTAAACGGGTAAAGGACAAGTGGGATACAAAGTTTTTCTGGTAACAGATAATATAGGTTTTTGTTGCATCTACTGTTTATTTGTTTTAAAGGTCTGAAATTGCGAGCTGTTTGGGCAATTACAAACTACAAATGTTAATTAAAAACAAAACAAACCAACAACAAGCAACAGGAAAAAGTTCCTTGATAGGGAACAAAAACATTTTTGTTGGGGCCTAATAGAAGTTTGAGCTTTGTCCTGAAGCTCTCGTCTGCAGTGCCTCTCGCTTATTCAATAAGTGAAATGAAGCCCTTGGCGAGAGCTAGTAAGTGTGGGACAAAGGGCAGCAGTGAAAAATGAACACAGTTTCAAAATGCAGAGAAACAGATGTGAATCTGCAGCAGAGAAAAGGAGGAAGGGAAGCCCATTACAGAGACCATACCAAGGGCAGAATTTAAAGCTGCAAAACATTTCGCTTACTGTATTGCTAGCACCACACAGTATTTTACGGACTCGTCCTCTTCGTTATCCCCGATAGTGGGGTATGGAGAGGCCACTTCTCAAACAATGCCGAACATCTGAAGATTCTTGAGGACTATGCATCAAAAGACCTCAGGCAGGGCGGGGGGAAGGAGAAGGTGGGCGCTTATTAAGTCCTGCTAATGTTAGTGATGTATGGAGTGAAACATCATGAAAAATGAAAGCAAATCCTACTATAATCTTGACAGAACAAAAGGCTTTCAGTTAAAATAGAAAAATGCTAAGGCGGTATATATCAAACATAACTTTTATATTAAATGTGCATGTGGTAGAATATGGATCACATTATAAGAAATGTTGTTTGGCTTTTTTTTTCTTCAACAAGCACCTAAAGCTCTTGCTTGGGAAACATTTGGACAGTGCATCGTTTTCTGTTGGTAAAATTAGATTTTCTTGGGTTTTGAAATTACAAGTGATTTGCCCATCTGCACTTGGAAGAGAAAAAATTTTGCTCATCAGTCATTAAGTACAAGGTTTACATGTCTAGCCTGAGTGAAAGTAGCTGCACTTCTCATTCATCTTTTCCTGACAGGACAAAACCACTATATCGAAGCAGTTATTCTTCTTTTTAAAAATCCCACCTTTTATAACCACTTAATGATATCAAATTTATCTGATGACTCAGTTTCTTTGAGCGCAACTTCCCCAATTCTAATTACTGCAACCTTTTGTTCTAAGAATAATAAAATATAAGCCAGAGTTGGCACAGGAGCAAAGTGCCCCCTAGCAAAAGTCAAGTGCTTGCAAAGAAAATAAAACTCTCCCAGTTCCTCCTTGAAGTCCAGTAGCTCTCACAACAGCCGTTGTTTCCTTTAATGCATTTGATTTGTTACAACTGGAAAAAAGTCTTTTAAAATACCTCTATCCTTAAAAGTGAGCGTAGTCCTCTTTGGCTCGTCTAGCCTGGTGCCGAAGTCGTCATCTTGGCAGTGAAGAGAATTCATGTATTAGTTTAGGGCTCAAGCAACGTAAACAAAACTCAAGTGGCTGGAGGGGAAAAAAGGATCATTATGTGAGTGAAAAAAAATTAAACATCTTGACTCAACAAATGCTACAGTCCTGTCTTATACCAGACTGTCTGTATGCCAAGTTACAAAAAAAAGTCATCTGACCTAAGGGGGGGAGAAAGGGAAACAGGGTTTATGTTTCGATGTGCGGAAACGTAATACAGTAAAAAAGTGGAAAGGATTTTTCTAAATACAATTCTTTCAACTCTTTTTTTTTTTTCCCCTCTTATGCCTTTAGAATGGTTTCATTTTAAATACAGTTGTGCCAAATGCAAACAAGGGTTGAAAAGGAAGTTTATATTCCGTACGATAGTGGGGAAAGACAAAACAAAACTCCAGCTGATTTCTTTACGAGTGTCCAAGGAGGGCATCATCATATGTTGGGCTGTCTTCTAGAAAGAAACCATGACAGATTGGAGGGAAAAGATTTCTCTATCCATCTTGTTATGTCACCTCTTATAAATCAACATATCTTAATTAATTACATTCTTTTCATACCAAGACTTTAAAATTGATGAGGGTGTGCCAGTGTGTATTTATTGCTCATTAGCTGCATGACTCTCCAGAGTTTCTGTACTTTATTCCCACATGTTTAAAAACTCCTCAGCATGCTGCGGACATCTCATTTTACTTTCTGTACGGATAACTGTCTCAGTCACGGTGACTTAATTGTGTTACTATCCTGCAGCAGACATAGGAGATGCAGAAAATTATGCTCTCTGTGCATATGCATTTTTACCTGTCACACGCACGCACACAAATATCTGTACCTAAACGAACGTACATGGGGACTGCAGATTAATTCCACTTAGGAACAGCAGCATGGGAGATCACAGATTGCTTTTTCTCGTTTATAAAATAAATACGAAGTCAACAGCCAAAGGGTTAATTCTGCATGATACCAGCAACAGCAGTTCCTTAGACAACCCCACAGTGCAGAAGGTCACATACTAAATATTTCTCATTCTGATGTGCCAAAATTTACTTGAAATAAAAATGAAGCTGAAAATGGGTTTTTTAACTTAGCTAATAACTAGGCATGTGTGATGTGAGCTACAGTCTGAACTGCAGAGATTGATCCGAGCAGCTAAAACAAGGCAAAGTTTAACGGGGAGCGCTCTAAAATGAGTTCTGCTGGTGACACTGGAACAGAACTCTTTAAGGCTGTGGGTGCAGATCTGGCAGAGCGTGCTCGTCCTCTCTCGTTATTTCGCCGGTTGTTTGAAGAGCGCTAGCCATTCCTGCCAGAGCCGCAAAGGAAATGGTGAGGGGAAGAGGACAACATGGAGAGTTTCCCAGACTACAGCTCTCACAGGGAGATAGCAACCAGATGGAAACTGTCAGTAATAGCGAGGGTATTGCTACTGCTGATTGAAAGTGGACAGAGTAAGGAACGGAGGAAAAGAGAGGAGGAAGAGGCTGAGTGAAAGATGGATTCACTGAAGAGCAGGAGAGGAGATAATGAAAAAGAAGTGGGAAGGGGCGTGTGAGAAGAGCTGGGTTAGAGAGGCCTGGCCTCACTGTGCTAACAAACAAGAACTTCATTACTGAAAAAAATAAATGAGTTTACAAAATTTGTAACACAGGGACAAAATGGAGATTTTTCAGCATTTGCATTAACATCCAGATGGATTTGGTCTCCAAAATACTTAGTAAGTAGGGCAATTGCTTGGGATGAAGGTGCAGATTCAGATTTCTGTCTGCTGAACCTGGAGCTGGAATTCAATTCTCAGCCTGTCCCCTGCCTGAAAACAACCCCGCGTAGGCAGATGTAAGGCCTCTGCTGCAATAAACACCAGTTCCCCAGCGGAGGGAGAGCTCCCGGGAGAGCAGCTTCTTTTCCAGCCTGACAGTAAAGCATTTACCTGCAATGAGAGGGACGTAGGTTAAAATTCCCATTCTCTACCAGGCAAAGTTCCCTGACATTCACATTTTTAGCTGTTTTGAGGTGAAGCTGTGGTTTGGATGAGAAACTGAGAAAACTTAGACAAAAGTTCCAGCGAGATGTACCCAAGACTTTCTCTTTATTCTTGGAGCTCAGCAATGAAGAGCGGCCCCAAGCAGGCCCCTACCAAGTCCCATCAGGTTGTCAAAACCAGCAATGCCTCCTCTGCAAAGTGATCCTCGCCTGGGGAGGAGGAGAGGACAGCAGCTGAGGGCAGTCAGGTCACTTCCTACTCAATACTGAATTCAGATCTCAAAGTCTGATTCACTTGCCTGTTCGCTACCTGTGAGAATTCCCCATGTACAGGTTTTTGGTGGGTTTTTTTGTGCTGAAAGATGGCTTCTGTCACTCTGCTCTCAGCTCAGAGATCCTAATATCAGTGCGGATGCTGCGATGCCCTGCGTGGCCTCGCGACACGTCTCTGCGGTTATCTTAACAGCGCTGGGCACGCCTCTCCGATTTCTGGACTTTGCAGTCAGGGATGAAGCTCAATGTTTCTACCAAAGATACATCTCCTGGATGCTATCAAGCATTATTTAAGAATCAAGAGAGCTTGGGAGACCAATTGCTTTAAAAAGCAGCTCAAAGGAGTGTGAAACTGTGCTGAAAGCACGCCGGGAGCAGCAGGGCTGCTGGTGCTTTTTGGTGGGAACTGAAGCGGGGGGACTGTCACCAGCTCAGACCTAGAATCTGTCTTGTCCAGACACCACGTTTCTGCATCAAGAGTCAGTAAACAGCCTGATAGTGGAAACCAAACATCTGATCCTCAAGACAGCAGAGGGATCATCCCTAATTTAGTTTTAATAGTAATTATTTCTTGTTCTATTAATTGATGCCCAGCGTTTTGTAAAATCTGCTACCTGTTCCATCTCATTATTTAAGATGTCTGACAAATTAATATTTTGCAGATTACTGAAGCACCTTGGCATTTTTTATTTCTGCTGCAAAATACAAACATACGCTTTAATAATTTATTTAAAAGACCTTTTCTTTCTTTCATTGTGTTCTTTAATCTTTGCACTTTAAGAATGAGTTGCTGTGCCTGTGGTTTAAGAATGTGCTTAGCTCTGTCGATATGAGGAGCTCCCCTTGAATCGTATCTGTGCGGCGACAAACTGGTGAAAAATTAGGAATGTTCATAAGCATTTTCAAGATTGGGACCTCAGTTTTCTTAAGAAACAAATGCTGGAAAGAGATTCTTTTTAGGATATGAGTTATTTTTATTGTGCTACTGGATTTTTTGGATATGTTTTTGTATGCTGAATTCTTCACTCAGGTTACTGGCAATATCTTTAAACGATGTCAAAATAAAGACTGAAATGAGAACAGTTGAGTTTGGGTGCATCCAGTACAACTTGCACTTTGGTTTAGTTACTTTGTTTTGACTCTGCTTCAGTGGAGATCTCAGCCTGGTCTTGCAGCTTGTTCATGGTTTTTTTACTTCATCCAAACTTGTCCTGTCCAGCAACATAATACCATTTATGTATTCTTATTAGAACTGAAAATATTTTCCATGCACTATAAGAGTGACTCTTCAATAGCATAGGTCATTCAGATACTGACATGTTGAGGATGCCAAGATCTCTGTGCTGTCTGTAAACATTACTCCTCAGAGGCACAGAAATCAAGGCTATTTTCTAGCTTTACTTCCTTTCTCATTTGCTGACAGGAACGATGGCTGTTCAGTAACAGGGAAGATCGGTGCATTTTTAGGTGATCTCACATTAAGGGTGAGATTCCGAACTGCAGTTCTCAGGGTCTGGAAGTTCTTGTAAAGCCGAGTTTTAACGTGACCTATCATAACTAACGATCGCGTCTGTTCTCGGGTCTAAGTCGAGCAGTCGCTTTGCAGAGTGACGCCCCGGCTGGTACCTGCACCCGGAGCTGTGCAGCTTTTGTGGCAAAGGTAGGCTGGTAACGTTAAGGAGGGATGCATTCAGCTGGAGCACCCTGTTTACTCTGAAAATAGCGATGAAAGCAGCTCGTGGGACGATGTGAGCGGAGTTGGAGGTGCATGGTTGAAGTGCCCTGTGGTGAGGGCCGCAGTGCCTGATGGCTGAGGCTAGGAGTAAGGTCATGCTTCAGGCTTTTGTCTCTCGGTGCTGTAAAGCTCAGCGCACCTCTGAGGCCTGCTGCGCGTGCTATGCGTAGGGCGCTGGGCACGGGTGCTGGATCCACCGCCGTGAACGCTCCACTGGTGCGGGCCAGGCCTCGCTCAGCCCTTCATCCCACCGCCCTGGGACCCCCGGCCTCGGCGGGGCTGGCGCTCACCCGTGGCAGCCCAGGGACAACTCCTCACACACCGCTTCCTCCCCGGCCTCTGCTAGGAAGGGGCCCTGTGCGTTTCACGCTGCCTTTCCTCCCCGCCAGCCTTGAAAAACCGTGTGCCTCCGTATTTTTGCGTGCGTGCCCCTTGAAATACAAGTCACGGTTAAACCCCTCTGAAAAGTCACGGTTAAACCCCTCGGGGGTGCAAGCAGCGCTCCCTCCCTGCCACTGCCCTCCTGGAGAGTAATCTGTGACAGGCAGACAAGGCCCCTCACTCAGCGGTTCACCGGTGGAATTTCTCCCGGACTAATGGAGTGCGGAAACTGGAGTCCCTCAGCTGCAGCCACATGTTATGCTTAGCCCCCGGCCGGGGGATGGGGCCCTGCCCGCAGCCGGAGCCGCAGCGCGGGCCGGGCCGGTGCCGCCCCGGGCGGGCGGGCGGTGCCGGGGGGAGCGGGGCGCGCTGCCCGCCGGGCTCCGCGGGTTCGGCGCTTTGAGCTGCCCGCGGTGGCAAGTGTTGAACATTTGTAACTTGCTTTTTTTTTTTTTTTTTTTTTTTCTCTCCCCCC